>CM058043.1:84602632-84650578 GCA_030169165.1 Centaurea solstitialis
GGTTTAATTTGATGATTCCCCCGATTCGGGACTTAGACTAATATGTGTTTTAATGTATGTTACAAACTCTCGATTCGGGACTTTACACTCATCTTGCATGTCCCGATTCGGGACTTTAGATTAATACTTATATATGTTGTTGACAACCCCCGATTCGGGACTTGTACCCCCGATTCGGGACTCGACTTTCACGCGAATTGTTCTTAACAAATCACCTTACGGGATTTGTCCATAGACCGATTCGCGTTTTAAGTCAGTCCTGGATCTGTGGTTTCAAATCCAGTTTCGGGTCGTTTTAAAATATCTCGACATGAGTTTCGCGGGAATCCGTTTTACAAAGTTCGACTCAGTTTTAAAAGATTCCCTCGGGAATCTTCGATAAACTGACTCGCGACTAGTCGAAACTCTGCCGAATTTTCGTCAACACACATATGAAAGTTAAGAAGGGTCTAACTGTTTAAATCTTACCTTTTCTGTCAGAAATGGCAAACCAGAGAGAACGACCCTCTTCTCCGATCGATCCAGAAGCTGACCGAGCTCTGATCGCTCCCGAGGACATCGTTCGCATACTTCAGAACAACGAGTATGCGAACCTATCCTCAGTCCGGGTGCTGCATACCATTGTAAGGGAGATCCTTCGAGCTCATCCACTGTCATACGCCGTGACGGCCACTGCTGAGGTACCGGCTATATACCTGCAGCAGTTCTAGAAGACAGCTGTACTAGACACCCGGTTCGGTGTCTTCTCGATCATTGGTCGAGTGGATCACACCGAACTGGTCATTACTATGGAGGACGTCCGCCGGATCCTTCGCCTCCCTGCCGCTACTGATGGCGGCCACCAGGAGTTCGACGAACTCGTCTCGGGCCCCATTCTGTTGAGCGAAATACTAGCTCTTGGGGTCACCGAAGACGTGAACGGCGTGTCTCAGATCACCACGAGCCACTTACCACCGATCTGGGCACAACTGTTCAACATCATGAACAGGTGTCTCTCCTCCAAGACGAAAGGAGTAGACAGGGCGACGACCTCATTCTGGCATATCTATCACTCTGTCGCCTACGGACGCCGCATCGACATCGCGTCCCAGCTGTGGCTTGACATCACCAAGGACTTGACGACTCGGGAACGCACCCGACACAACTCAATCCCTTGGTTGCGATTCTATGGTCTCATCATCCGAGACCATATGAACCGTAATCCAGAGATCCCTCGCCGTTCCGGTCATCCAGTCATCAAGCCAAAGATCATCAGCTGGATTGCCAAGAGAGACTACACTGACGGCCAGTACGAGATGCCGATACCGACGCACGTCCTGGACGCACTAAACCAGCGGGCTCCCAGTGTGGTAAGATAGAGGATACGCCTAGGTCTAGGAGACGCACCTATGGACCCTCCAGAACCGGAAGGTCCTGCCCAGGGTGCGCAACCCGTCCCTTCTAGTCCTCGGGCCTTACGTCCGAGGCGCCGGGGTCCCACTGGGGGGGCCTCTGGCTTGGGAAATGTGATGAGCGTAGACGTAAGGGAAAACGTGGGTAGCATAGTCCGAAGATCCGCCACCGCTCACGATGCTTCAGCTTCTACATCTTCCGACCTACCGCAGACTCGAGAAGAAAGGTTGAGACGTCTTCGCCAAAGAATGCACGAAGATCCTCTGTTGCCAACTCCGCGGGTGAAGGAGTACGTTCCACAACGTAGGTCCACGACTCGGCTTCCGGACTCCCTACTGTCCCCGAGTCCCCGGAGATTCAGGAACCATCTACACCGAAGGACGCCTCAGGATCCACTCCATCTGGCTCAGCAAAAGATGTCACTGCTGCATCGCCAGAAGAAGAACCTGCCCATACTTCACCGCCTCCTCAGGCCGCCACTTCCAGAGTCCCGACGGATCCATCTGGTGATCCAGATAGTAGCTCGTCAGACACGACGCCACCAGATTCCGATCCAGAGGAAGGCCCGGGAGATGGCAAGGGTAAGGGCAAGGGTAAAGGAAAGGGGAAAGGGAAAGGAAAAGGCAAGGCCTTTGATGATGATGTCTCCACTTCCTCTTTCAACGAGAGCGACTCCGTCCAACTGCTTGACTACTCAGGGACGGAAGACCGAACGTTGAACGCGGAGGTCGCTGAACAGGCCCAAAGCGAATCGTGGATGCAGATAGGGGCGGGCAGTGAAGGCTTCGAGGGTGAAAGCCAGGGTCCGGTCATTCAAGAGGCCGAAGGAGAAGAGGCCCAACAGGTTGAAGAGTTGTTAGAAACCCGACAAGAGGCCGAATAGAAGTGGCCCACCCTAGGCAGCCAGAAACGGGAACCAAACCAGCCAAGAGTCTATCCTCCACAGAGGCATCCCATACTGATGCTACTCGGCCAATGCCGAGTAGTCAAGTCGTTGGCAGCCAACCAACGCAACTGCACACCCAAGCCATCCACTCGACCACCTCCCAACAGGTGGTCGTTTCATCAGAACACGGGGCTTTACCACCTATTCCATCGTTCACTCGCTTGGAGTCGATCGGTGTTGAAACAAGAGTTGCTCATCCCCAGCACTCGCCGTCTTTCATGTCACATCGAGTCCTAGAGCCCCTAGGTACACATCTGGAGACTTCCACCCGAGGCCCCGCTGCACTTGACGCCACACCAGTCGTCAGCGCGGGCCAGGGGAGCACCTTTGCGGGGCTTTCCCTGTCCACCGGTTTCGCAAATGAACCGGTGTTGACCCTTTCGGGATTGGAACCCAGGGATTCGGACGGCATCCTTAAAGCTGTCCAAAGCAGGTTGGAGGTCATCGAGAAGGCTGACGCGGCGAAAGATAGACGGCTAGAGGCAATTGAAAAGGCCTTAGCTGAAAAGGAACAGGAAGACCAAGCCCGTCGAGCCGAGATCGAAGCACTGAGAAAGGCGGACGAGGACCGTCAGAGGGAGCTGGATGAAGCCAAACGCTTCATCAAGGGCAAATTCCAGGAAGGGGCGCGCCCGTCTTTCGGCGATTCGAGCCGCTCTCCTACTCCCGTCCTCCGTCTCCAACCACCACCACTAGCTGAGGAGATTCCCGGCTTTGTCTCTGAAGCCGAGCACCAGATCGTCATCGCTCAGCTCACCACTCAGAACGATGCCCTTCAGAGACAGGTGGATCAGTACAAGCAGCTGGTCGCCACCAGGGATATGCAGCTGGAGATTGCATTGCGGAGGATCCGCGAGCTTGAGGCAACTTGCAGGTCTCAGGCTCAACCCTCCAAGCGCGGACATGATGATCCGGACGACGCCGCCAATCCTCATGAGGGGGAGGGACCGTCTAAGAGGGCTCGCCTAGACCTCCCCTCCGGCTCCGGAACCGCAGCCGATGATACACCGGCCGACATCGCTCCACCAGCAGATCAGCCTGCCGATCTTACAGACATACCGGATCCTGTGAACGATGATTCCGACGAAGACATACCGGAAGAAGCCGCAAACTGGAGGTACGAGGCTATACCCGTGGGTACGACCGTCCAGTTTCCTCACGAGAAGGTAACTCCTGCCATAGACCTGATCGATCCAAACACCGCGCCGTTGGATCCTTCCGACCTTCGTATCTCTGACGAGGGAAGGAAGATCCTGAACCAGCATGCCCAGAGCCTTCGGTTTTGGAAGAGATCAGATGACATTGTCTCTGGTGCGGAGTACGACGCCTTTCTCCCCACGGTACAGACGCCAGAAGCTTTCACAGCTCAGCAGCCGATCAGACTGGGTTGGAACCACACGGTTATATTCAGGCCCTTCCTGGAGGAATCCTTCACACGGATTTTCCAACAGGAACGCCTCTTCTCGTGGTCCAAGAAGGTCTTCTTCGGCCTGTCTCATGTCAAGAAGCGTCGCCGCCGTACAGCGTACATCTACCAGAGGAACTCAGCTGGAACGAGATGCAGATAGACTCGTTACCAAGTCACTGACTCCGACTTACAAATTCGGACACCAGCTATTCCTGGAGTTTCACGTACGCATGTACAACCAAGGCAAGCCCGATGGAAACCTCCGAGACTTCATGTTCACAGAAGCCGATCTGGACAGCATTGATCTCGATGATCTCCTTACACTCATCAGACACCTTGAGGGCCCGATTCTGAAACCAGGCTACTTCAGAGACGGTCTAGAAGTCCTCAAGAGATATGTACGCCACACGATCAACCTCGCGCATCTCACTGACTATCAGATGGCGATTGAGAGCAAACAGCAGAAGGTGAATCTGCTGCGTCCTAACCTGGAGGCCAATCTTCTTGACCAATACATGCCCTACTTCCCAACGGAACTCCCAGAGCATGGTGTTGTGTATATCACCTTCAGGAAGAACCAGCGGAGGTTTATGCGCTTCAGTGAGCTGTCCAGCTTCTGTGACGGCACTCTGCTGTATGTCTACAACGGAATGAAGCGTCGTCTGATGGAGGAGAATATGCCAATGTACAAGGGGACTCAGTGGAAGAGAAAGCTGAAAGAGGCCCTGAATCTGATCGAGGTCAAGCTGAAGGAAAGACTGATGCTGAGAAGAGTTGAGACTGCGATGGAGCTCCGTACGAGATCGATCCGCGAATGGGACGAGTACCTGCAGCTCTCGCAGTGGGAACCAGCCTTGAAGTATCCGCCGCCTTTCTGACTTCTTCCCAAAGGGGGAGATTGTTAGAACCTGACTAGTTTGTTTGTAAAGAAGTCAGGGGCGTCTTTTGAAACGTTTGTAATAGTTAGTTTAAAACAATACTTTAGTGCACCTCTTAAAAGAGTCATAGACTCTAGGGGTTGTTTTGTAACTTCGACTCTATAAATAGGGGTCGACAGTTAACGTTTTATAATAATCTTGCAACTGACAACTTTTGTTATATGCTTGTCGTATTGTCGTGTTCTTCATATATATTGCATATTTGCTTGATTATCATTGTTTGAGCATTACTTAGTCTTGTAATAGCTTGCATTGATCCTTTACATTGCATCCTTGTTGATTATCGGACTCACAGAAACCCAACAAGCTTATTTTGAGCATTATTTAAAACATTTGCACCAATTAAGGATGACTCACAGAAATCCAATCAATTCAATTTAATCTTTGTTTAGTTTTTAGCCATAGTATCTTTCAATACTATAACAACTGTTCTTATTATTTTTTTTCAACGTTTAATTTAACTTTTGATGATCGACTAGATAAACAAAAATTACTTTGTATTATGAAAATAACTTATTTTTAGAAGGGACATATTTTTTAGCATCCTTAAATATTTTGTACTCATTCAGATCTTTTACTAATCTTTTGCTTAAACGCTATTGAATATAGAACATAAACTTGAAGCAGCAACCCAAGGAACTAAAAGAGAGTGTGTTAAGGAATTACATCAATGAGTTGGATGAACTGTATGTTACGTTTGATATTATACAACAGGAATGGAGTACTTCACATGCCCCCCCTGCAACTTAGCTGATTTGGTTTGATGAACTGTATGTTACTTTGGATTCTTTAGCATGGTTTGGTTTGATTATTAGGTTAAATTTTGGGAACCGAACCCAACTTGCAACTTAGCTGATATCCTTATCTTTGAATTTTTCAGGTCACAGATTCCTCGGGTATCGGTTTTTTTCGATTTTGGATCATACGGTTCGATTCGGTTGCAAAAGACATACAATTTTATATTTTAAAGGGACAACTACTTTGTTTAATCAATCAACTACAAAATTATAAACTATTAATTTACACTCTTAAGTCTTAACCCACAGCCTAAAACAATACAGGTTAGACCGACCTATTAAGGCGGTTCAAACCTGCACCTCTCTTCTCCGGAGACATCCACCACCACACCCACCTCCCCAAACCACCGCTGCTAATAATTCGTTAACTGGTTTGTTTCCAAGTGAAATTAAGCAAATTAGTAAACTTAGGGTTTTGAATCTTGAAGGTAATTTGTTTACCGGTGAAATACCCAAATTTTAAGTGAGGTTAGAGGGCTTAAGATGCTATATTTAGGTGGAAATCATTCAATGGTAGCATTCCTGTGAGTTTTAGTAATCTTGCACAGCTTGAAACATTAAGCTTGAAACATGGTGGTGGTGGGTGTGATGGCGGTGGTGGTGGTGGTGGGTGTGGTGATGGTGGTGGTGGTGGTGGGTGTGATGGTGGTGGTGATGGTGGCTGTGATGATGGTGATGGTGATGGTGGTGGTTGGTGTGATGGTGGTGGTGATGGTGGCGCTGTGATGATGGTGATGGTGGTGGTGGTGGTGCTTTGTACACATATTACCATTGAAGTATTTTATCTACTTAATATACCATTGGAATGCCTAGTCATCGCCAAGTTAGATCCACATAAGTTTTTTTTAAATAATTTTAATTGGCATGTATGAAAAAATAGGCTATTACCGGTCATAATGGTGTAATCCATACAAAAAAAGAGAATTCAATGGTAAATTGAGTACAAAAAATAGTTTCATGGTAACATTTGTACAAAACGAATAGTTGGTTACACTTACAAGTCATAAACCCAAAGAATATGCTAGAAAATACTTTTAGGCCATATCTGGAAAAGTAATTATTTTCATTGGGGTTATCTAGTGATGGTAGAAATACCCAAATTAGATAGGAATCTCAAAACTTGAAATTTTTGAGATAGATATTGGGTCGGGTAATGGTTATGGGACTGCATACAGGCTTTTTCATAAAAAAATTGCTGGTTTGAGACGGTTGTGATCTTGGTCAATACTCGCCCATTTACTCAGTTCCATTTACTTGACCCCAAACCATATATATTTAATAAAATCAAAGTTTTATTATTAATATAATATATATATATACAATTTTATATATATATAGAATAATACAAATGGTGGATTGATTTATTAGCATAAAAACTATATATTTAATTTTTTAAAGTAGATTAATGCGATAGTGTTTTCACTTTCCAATTGATGCGCTTCGGTGTATTTACTTAGTAAAGTTTAATTAGTTGAGAATATAGATGGGGTACTCGATATCTGTGGAAATATCCGTAGACCCGATGGTTATTTGGTAATGGAGTACCTGAGGATAAAGGTTTGGGTATAGGATATGTTTTATAATAAAGTATGAGACTGAGATTACCAATATCCGTCCCTTTATCATCCTATGGTTATTTATTTGGTAAAGAGGTAGAGATATTGAATACAGCTAGACTTGGGGAAATTGGCCATGATCACCAAACACAACACATTCAATTGACCATCTAATTTTTTTTTCCATATTTATAAGAAGAATGAGTCTTTTTTTTTTCCGAAAAGTTCACCTGGACTTTGGCCAAACTACATCATTGGCAATTTTTACCAAGAACTAAAGCATGCTCCTCTGGGATTAATACTCAGTGTCCCCCTGGTTGCTCACCCCCGGATTCGAACTTGGGTGGGTTTTTCCCCAACACCAAGCTTTAACCGGTAGGCTGCCTCATTGGGTTAAGAATGAGTCTTTTACGTGAATGTATAGGTAGGACCCAAGTCTAGTGGAAATTGGAGCCTGTAACTAAATAGATGAGAAATTATATTTCTTTTATATAGGGTTTATGACTTATTTGGGTAACCAACTATTCCATTTGTACTAATATTATCATCAAACTATTTTTTGTACTCAATATACCATTGAACTCTTCTTTTTTGTACCCATAATACCATTATGACCGGTAATAACCCGTTTTTTTTCTTCTTACGTGACATTTAAAATTATTAGAAAATGCTTATGTGGATATGACGTGTGTTCCACGTGGATCTGACGTGTGTTTTTGACTTTTTATACTCATAATATCATTGACTTTTTATACTCGTAATACTCATAAAAAAGTAAAAAACACACGTCAGATCCACGTGGAATACACGTCATATCCACATAAGCATTTTTTTAATAATTTTAAATGCCACGTAAGAAAAAAAACGGGCTATAACAGTCATAATGGTATTATGAGTAAAGAAAAAAGAGTTCAATGGTATATTGAGTAAAAAAAATAGTTTGATGGTAATATTAATACAAATGGAATAGTTGATTACCCAAATAAGTTATAAATACGTGCCTTTGATATTTAAGCGGCCCCAATTTTCACTAGACTTGAGGCCAAAGTAATTAATGAACACTCTGGGAAACTACAGCGGTCTATAAGAAAAGGCTACACCAAATAATGATGACTTGAGATGAAAAGCTTTCCAGGGGTGACGACTGGCTAGTCTAAGAACCAGGCCTGCAAGCTTCATCAACAAGCCAGCTGTTCTGATCAGCTGGGTACAAGGCCTATCCTTTACATACGGTGTAGATAGCCATTCCCATAATAATAATATAATACCCATAACGATAAGGTGGTTCAAACCTGCAAATATGGGTTCCCGTTTCCAAAGAAAGCACCGGTTAGCCATGGCTACCACCATTGAGAAACTTCCGGAACATCTTTTATCCAACATCCTCGTTCGGGTCCCTGCAAGAACCCTTGCTCAAATGAGGTCCGTTTCCAGACCCTTGAACGCGTTATTATCTCAACTCTCTTTCATCAAATCCCACCTTCATCGTTCCATCGAAACCAACGATGAGATCCTTCTGGTTTTCAAAGAAACTTACTCATCCGAAGTCACAGCACACCCCTCTATATCTCCCCATTTGGAACTCCCTAATTTCATTGATCAACTTCCTCGGCTTAATGACCCATTGGATGAATACGTGGGTCACCGAGTTATCGGTGCTGTTAACGGCTTGATTTGCTTCTATTACCTCGAGGATGATTATACGATTCAGATCATACGGTGTAGATAGCCATTCCCATAATAATATCGGTTAGACCCGACCCATAATAGTAAGGTGGTTCAAACTTCAAACCTCCAAATTCGATGGGCGGTTCCCGTTTCCAAAGAAAGCACCGGCCAACAATGGCTCCACCGCAACTGCAAACCACGATCGAGAAGCTCCCGGACCATCTTTTATCCAACATCCTCGTTCGGGTCCCGGCTAGAACCCTTGCCCAAATGAGGTCCGTTTCCAAACCCTTGAATGCTTTATTATCTAAACCCTCTTTCATTCAATCCCACCTTCATCGTTCCATTGAAACCAACGATGAGATCCTTCTGGTTTTCAAACATCTTTACTCATCCGAAGTGTCAGCACACCCCTCTACATCTCCCCATTTGGAATTCCCTAATTTCATTCAACAACTTCCTTTTTATGATTGTGATGGCCCATCTGATAAATATGAGGGTCACGGAGTTATCGGTGCTGTTAACGGCTTGATCTGCTTCTATTACCTCGAGCATGATTTTTCGATTCAGATCTGGAATCCTTCTATCTCGGCCCTTTTAGTACTTCAGCATCCTTGTACCTGTGGAGACCAAAATAAGTTTCGGTTTGCCTGTGACCCTTATAACGATGATTACAAAGTTGTCAGGCTTGCTGTTTTTTGTGAGCGCTCTGAAGTCTCTGTGCGAGTAGAGGTGTTTAGCATGAGAAAAGGTTGTTGGGAATTTATCACCGAAAGGTTTCCTGCGCATCTTTTCATATACGACGAAGGCGACAAAGTTTGTGGAGATGGCCACGATGGCCGTCTCCATTGGCTCTGCTTTGATGGTGATAATCATAAGATAGAAACGATAGTGGCGTTTGATTTGGGTGCTGAGAGGATGAGTGAAATCGGTCTTCCGGTTGATAACACGGATCGCAAGAACGTTCTTGGAGTTTTGGGTGGGAAACTATGTCTGATGTCGTGCTTTAAAGATCATAGGTGTGAAGTGTGGTTGATGAACGAGTATGGGAATGTTGAATCATGGGCGAAACAACATGTGTTTTCACAGTTTAGTGAGAATGGTATGAACCCTTTTGGGTTCACGTTAAGTAACGAGTTTCTGTTTGCAAGTTTTGATGTTCTTTCTATGTACGATCCGATTGCAGCCAAGGTTAAATCGTTTATGTTTAAGGTTGGGCCTTATGCCAAGTTTGTTCCATATGTTGACAGTCTTGTTTGGATAACTCCCGATAAGCGTAAAAGGAGAAGGAAAAGGTGCCGGGTTTGTTCCCTTTGACGGTCTTGCTTGGATAACTCCCGATGTGCCGAAAAAGAGAAGGAAAAGGTGCATTGGGTAGCTTCTTGATGCCAATGTTAAAAGTACTTTATGGCTTTTTTAGTTTTGATGTTTTAATGTGTGGTTTGGTATGTTTGTATTAATGTACTTTTAGGTGTTGGTTTGGATGCAACTCTTTACCCTTTTATCTTGTACTTGTTTGTGTCTCCAGGTATTAGCCTTACCATATATATGGTTTTTGTTACTTTCTTTTTAAAAGCACTAGTTTCATTTTCATTAATCTATTTGTTACATAGTTAGGCTCTGTTTGGTAAGCTGGTTGATAAACAAGGGTATTATCGATGATAAAAACAGTCAAACAAAAATTAACAAGTTTTATGGACAATTTTCCAACGAAAACGGGGTTGATAAAAAGTTGGTCAGTAAAACAAGCAACGGTTTTTGGACTACCTTTATTGATGGTTTTCCGACACTTCAATTACCAACGGTATTCAGACGGTTTTCTGATGAAAAAATAAAAGTCAAAATAAAAAAGCAACAATCGGTGAACCACCGGATAGCAAGCAATCGGTGTTTATCGAGTGCTTTTAGCCATCGATACTTGCTGTTGCATGGTAGTAGTGGGAATACGCACGTGTATAGTCGAAAACTGTTCTCCGTTTGCCGGAAGTTGAGAACTCGCCATCTTCAGTCGTACATCCAACGAATCAGTGAGGCGACAGTTAGATTATAATTGCAAGTCCACCGATTTTGTCCACGTAATTTTACCACACACATACACCATTTGACGAACACATTTTTAAGCCAAACCAATTCTTCAACCATTGGTGGGGCTTATTTGGATGAGGTGTTGCTCCGCCATTTAAAAACATTCGTTGACGAATACATTGGTTAGTTTGATAAAATTAGTGAGAAATAAGTTGGGAGATGAAACTGGTATCTAAAAATGGTAGAATAATTTATTTCCCTGTCATACAATACATATATATATTTTTTTTACTTTTAGTATTAACTTAATTTAATAGAAAGCAAATAGAAGTTAAAATAAGAAAGCAACAATCGGTTAACCATCAGATAGCAATATCGAGTCCTTTTGGCCGTTGATGTCAACTGTTGGTAATACACAATTTTTTATCAGTGGGAATATACACGTGTATAGTCAAAAATTGTTCTCTGTTTGCCGGATGTTGAGAACTCACCATTTTTAGTTGTATATCCAACAAATCAACGAGGCAACGGTTAGGTTAAAGTTGCAACTACAGCGATTTTGTCCATCTGAGATCCCATCTTTGCGGGTTTGTTTTTAGAGGGGCCAAATCGGTGGCCAGGATGAAGACAAAATGTCGTGATAAACTGAATACGCATAAGCTGAGGAGATGTTTTGTTGTTGCAATATAGGTTTCAACCTGCAATTCTTCAGATAAGTCCCGCATAGTTCAGGATTCTATATTCGAGGTACATATGAAATTTCAACGACAACATCCAATTTGTGAGGGCTTACTTGAATAATGCTTTCAATATCAAGTTATTAATTGTTTCATATGAATAATACTTTGTTTCAAATTCTCCTCAATTTTTTGTTAAAACACTTAAAAACATCTTATAAATAATTATAATAGTTTTAGATAACACATGTTTATCACACAACTTATGTATTATAAAATAGTCTTATTGTCACATTTTTGCGTTTTATAAACCTAATTTTGTTATAGCAAGTTGAACATGACAAGCATGAACAATCTATTTATTTTTCATAAAGATTTTCAAACCATAAATATTGGTTGCCATTGTTTTGGCAAGAAAATATTTTAGCAAACATTCATTTATTTTCGCTTGAATAATACATGTTCCAATTCAAACCGAAGAAGAAAAAACAATTTTTCATTTTTGTCTTAGCTTTTGCTAGGACAATCAATAATTTGAGTTCATAGAGGCAAATATATCTATCATAATTTGTAACATGTATGTTTGCTTATGAAGGTCTAGCCTAGTGGGTGGAGGTAACATCCTTGTGTCTTCCTTGGATGGTATCATTAGTTGGCTAAGGTTCGGACCCCGCGGGGGACGGCTTCTGCAGTACCAAACTTTTGGGCCGGTTCAGGGCGAGTGGATCAGTTGATAGGGCAATTCATGGGCGCAGAGGACTACTTGGTGCCCGTTTCGATCCAGATACCCCCCGAAACATGTATGTGTGAGTTGAGGGATCATTTGTAAGCGAAGTTACTCTCCAAAAGGGAATCTCCTTGAGGATGAAGTTAACATACTTGGGTACTTTTAGCGGTTATCATATCAAGACCTTCCCGTGCACCGTCCCGAGCCGGCTACCGCACCCTTTTATGCGGTAGGCCCTTCCATCCAGAGGCTCGAAGGGAAGTTTGATGATCTCAAGGCGGAGGTGAGATCAAAGTTTGTTGAGGTCAATGACTCTCTTTTAGACATTCATAGAGTCCTTGCGACCTCCTGCTGTGCAGCGGCCGAGCCACCGAAGAGACGACACGATGACCGAGATTACCCCGATCGCCGTGAGGGGGAAATCCGAAAGTAGGCTCAGCACGACTCCATAGTTCCAACATGCACATCTTCTGGCGCCGCGCCCGACAATCATATCGGCGTCGATGATCACCATTCATAGCCTGGTTGGAACTCGACAGCTGACGTTGATGAGATGGGTCGATTCCTATCACATGCGTCCCCGCTACTGATGATGAGCTCAAGGAGGTTTTCAATATTGATGACATCTCCTCACATGATGATGATGATGATGAGTACATGTAGTTTCCAGTCTCCACCATCATTCGACATATCTTCACCTCATAGATCACCTCTCCCGCACACGCCGTCTCCTACACCTTGGGAATCTCCAAGTGTGTTGACTCGAACACCGTCTCCAATCACGAACATCTCCCCAACATAAACCGCTTACTATGGGTTGAAGATGATCGAAGGACAACCGGCCGAGAGACATCAAGAGTGACCGCTACCACCACCGCCTCGGAGACGTGAATGACTATCTAAGAAGTTCAAGGAGACAAATGCTTCAAGAAAGAAGTCATCGAGCCATCATCGTCGGAAATGAAGAAATTGACACAAATGGGGAAATTGTTAGAAATTATTATTAGTTGTGTCAATTTGTAATTTACTTAAAGTTGCTTTCCTTTTATGTAATTGTGGATTAGGCCCAATGTTTAAGGCCCATCCATTTAAAGCCTTTAGCCCTTTAGTAGTTTAGTATAAATAGGAGCTTGGGACCTCATTTGTAGTTTCCTCTCCTTCCTCCACTCTTCCATCATTTGAGAGAATTATATAAGATCGATACATTGATGACCATTCTTACACTTGTTCATGCATCATCATCATGTTCATGATCTATCTCTCATAGATCTTGCAATACTTGAATACATCATTATTGATCATTGTGTTCATCATATAGGTTGATTTGGAACCTACATTTTACATTCCGTGGCATTGTCTAAGTGCACAACTAGTGTGTTGAAATTGACAAACATTATAGACTAAAAGTAAATTTCACTTCTTTTGATTAACATATTATATTATTACTTGTTTAAATGGGCTAGTTTTTAATGTCTTTTTTGGTTATTTAATAAACCTGATGGAGCAACTTTTGACACCCATGATTAGTTTAGATCAAATGCCAACTAGTTTACAAGCTAATTTACACGAAGATGTCAAAATGTAAATTAAGTAAAATGGGAAAATGATAATACTTGACCGCATACTTTCTGTACTAACAGAAAAGTAAATCTGAATACATGTTTGTTTGTTGCAACAAACAATCCTACATTTCAAGTTTGCAATGAACCTTGCTGCAACCGGTACTCCTAACCGGTGCTATCCAAACAAGACTCTCGACATACCTAGCAATTTTGACCATCCGATCTTGGCTAGACATGATTTGCATATGGACTGAAATTGCAAATACAAGCACATTGCTTAATTCAAACCCATATGGAATAAGAACACCCCTAAACTCCGAAACAACACTGTGTTTCACCCATGATTCAGTCACACCATACTCGTTCATAACCCACACTTCACACTCAAAAGTTTTATTGCGTAACAACACACAAAGCTTTCCAGCCATAACTCCAAGACTATCCCAGCAACATTCTTTACGATCTATGAGAGAGTGTGGAAGAGATATCTCACTAAAAGTCTCCATACCCAAATCAAATGCAACTATAGTTTGAACCTTCCTCCCCTCATGATCAACAACAGAACCAAGCCAATGCAGACAGCCATTACACCCGTCTACACAAACCGTATCTCCATCGAAAACTTCTATAACATGCGACGGAAACCTTTGAGTGATTAACCCCCATGAATCCTTCCTCAAACTATACACCTCAACTTGCAGCCACTCTTTAACACCGTTTATAAGCTTAACAAGTTTGTAATCATCCGTTTTAGGATCATACCCGAATCGAAAACACGCTTTGGTGAAATCAAAAACCCCATTATTTAATTGACATGGCGGGAGAGTTAACACGGTTGAGAGAGAAGGGTTCCAAATCTGAATGACCAAATCGTTATACGATGGGATCTTCAAGGCAAAATAATCATGATCTGATTGGTAACAAAAACATATTAAGCCATTAACAGAACCAATAAATTTGACAGTCTCTGAGTCAGACTTAGAAAGAACTATCGGTAGTTTGATGAAATTATTGAGCACACGATTAGGAGGTCGAGAGAAGTGTGCTGTCACAGAGAATTCGTCAAACAAACCTCCATCAGTTAAGACCAAAAAAATTTCATCGTTGTTTTCGATAGAACGATGTAGATGGGAATTTTATAAAAGTGGGTTTAGATAAGAGAGCATTCCATGGTTTGGAGACGCACCTCATTCGAGCAAGCGGTTTTGCCAATAGCCGGATCAGTATTTCCGATAAAAGTTCACTTGGAAGGTTCTCCATCGTCTTTGGCTGTTGAGGTGAAGCAATTTTTTTTGCCAAGGTAATTGTAATGTCATGGGTCGCCATCTCCTGTAACAAATTCCCCTATCTCATCCCTATCCAACCAATGAATTAATGACAAATCAGTTTTTTATATATTTTAAATTAATTTTATCTCTTTTCATACTCTCTCTGATGATGTGTATTCATCTGATTGGTGGACATAAATGACACATGAAATTTTAGTACATGTGATTTTTATCCGTCGAGTTATATTATATATAGTCAGCCCGGGCCTCTTTGGAAACTGGAGCCGCCCATGCATGCAACAAATTTCTTGGTAGCGGAACGTCATATAAGCTCAAAGAATTTGATCTCCACAGCCAATTTAATAGGCCGCATTGATCATTTAAATCCTTTTTCTAATATGAAAGTTTCTCTCATTTTCTTCTTTATAGGTGACTTAGGATCAGGTAAGACCAAGCTGTAACCGTGAGACCGCGTGAGACCAATACCTAACGTATGAAACATCACAAAAAAACACCGTGAATGTACATAAAACTCAAATAAGCAGACCTAAAAATTACTTTCGATGCAAAAAAATATCCAAAACATGCTAAAAAATGAAACCTTTGTTGGATTGTGTGTATAATAAAAACCATACAGATCAAAATAATAATAGCGGAAGCGATACAAGAAACACACAATCTTCCAGAGATCTGGTTACAATCTCAATACAAGTAACAAAATAAGTTAAATACGAGAAGAGGGATTAGAAAGACCTTTCGACGAACGTAAAGAACCCAATAGCAGGATTCTCTCTATCAGGAGCACACCCCAAAAACGACCACGTAGAAAACGAAATCTCCTCCTCTCTATCTCTTTGCGATCATCAAGTAACCAACACACTTTTAATTGTGTTGTCAAGATAAACCAAATAAAACCCCTTTTGAATGTATGGCCGTGTATCACCAAAATTGATATACATACATATATATATATATAAAAAGAACTCCTTTTTCTACACAATGGCCGTAGGTTATCTTCCGGAGAAGAGAAAACCAAAACAAAACTTTATGGTATTTTGTTGGCATATCTTTCAAGAGATAAAGATGAGAGATTTATATACAAATAATTTTAGAGTTTATTTGTTATTAGGATTATCATAATATCTAACTTAGTCTAACAATTATCTAAATTTTTAGATATTATCTTAGACTATTAGATATTATCTAATAACAAGTTAGCACTAATTACTTGTTAGTCCCTCTAAAATTATTTCTCGTATTTCACGTGACCGAACTTGGTGTTCGACCCAATAGGCACATATAATTTAATACTATTATTGTTGTTGTGCTAATGGGCATATCTCCAACAGACTCCCACTTGCACATGACACAACAAGTGAATAGTAATTACGGAACGATCAATATTATGCAATACACCATCATTCATAATTTCTGCTTTAAGCGGTCCTATAGGTAAGTGATGAAATATCCCTTTGTTACAGATATCCGTGTGAACGTTAGACATGGAACATGGTCAATCTTCAGATCGTTCACTATTATGTTTCTCGATAAAGATTTGTGGTGACCTAATGACAGACTGCAAGATTGATCCAACATCAATCTAGTCTGAGTATGCATACATTCAACGTCAGCACCAAATCATCGAGGGGGCCCATGGATATCGCTTTTATCGCAAGATAAAAGGAACAAACAGTATTGACTACACAGATTTCTTACCCACTAATCACATTACGCCCAATGGTTCCCTTTATAGTCGCCTGTTACGGACAACGTTGGAGAAACATCAAAGCATAACAGACTTTGTGTCAAAAATCACATGTATCTTTACTTAAGGATACTAGATATTACCATCTTAGAATTGCTTGTGACATGATCCATGAAGCAATCTCTAAGTGTGGGTCATTCCAATACTTGATCTCTATCAAATACATGTGAGTCTTAATTCACATCTCTTATGGATAATCAACTAACACTCCACATCAGTCTTAATTCACTACTCACTTCCAATGGAGAACGACCGACTGTGGAAAATTTTGAACTAATTGTTCAAGGAAGTTAATAAACATGCAAAAGTAGAACATTAATAATACACCGAATGACAGTAACTGCTCCAAGCATATATTAAGATCTCAATCATAATATCGATACATCATAAAGTAAGTGTATAAGTTCTGAAATTTCAAATCAACTAAAACTAATACAATTAAGCCACCATTGTTGAATCTGCTATGGTGCTTTACTTGGAGCTTTTCCAAGAAACCACTCCACCGTTCAACAAGAACACGAATCCCGACTGCGAGCAAGAATCATCCCTATCGGTTTGGAAGTTAGCATCAGTGTAACCCTTTACACTGAGTTCTTCCGTACCTCCATAAACCAAGAACATTTCTTTAGTTCGTCTCAAATACTTGAGGATGTTCTTTACCGCTGTCCAGTGGTCATTGCTAGGATTGGCCTGATATTGGCTCGTCATGCTCAAAGCACATGACACATCATGCCTAGTACATATCATGGCATACATGATCGATCCTATAGCCGAGGCATAAGGAATCCGACCCATCCTTTCTAGCTCTGAACTAAAACTAGGACACTGAGCCTTGCTCAGCGCCAAACCATGCTGCATAGGAATGAACCCCTTCTTGGAGTCTTGCATGTTGAATTTCTTCAACACTTTGTCTATGTAGGTACTTTGGCTTAGACCAATAAGACGCCTAGATCTATCTCTATAAATCTTGATGCCTAATATGTATGCTGCATCTCCCATGTCCTTCATAGAAAAACATTTCCCTAGCCAAGTTTTTACACTATGCAAAGTAGGGATATCGTTTCCCATGAGAAGTATGTCATCTACATACAACACAAGGAAGACTACAATGCTCCCACTAGTTCTGACATATACACATGGTTCATCTTCACTTCTTAGAAAACCAAATTCCTTGATTTTCTCATCAAAGCAGATGTTCCAGCTGCGAGAAGCTTGCTTAAGTCCATAAATAGACTTTTGAAGCTTACACACTCTATTAGGATGCTCGGACTGTACAAAACCCTTAGGCTGTGTCATATACACATCCTCATATAGCTTACCATTAAGGAAAGCAATTTTTACATCCATCTGCTATATTTCATAGTCATGAAATGCTGCTATGGCAATGAGTATCCTAATAGATTTCAACATAGCCACTGGTGAGAAGGTTTCATCATAGTCTACACCATGAGTTTGTGTGTAGCCCTTCGCCACTAATCTAGCTTTGTATGTGTGTACTTTGCTATCCATGTCGGTCTTCTTCTTGAAGACCCATTTATGACCCACTATCTTTAGACTGGGTATATGATCAACCAAGTCCCCTACTTGATTATCATACATGGATTGCATCTCGCTTTCCATAGCCTCCTTCCATTTAGCGGCCTCAGGCCCGCCATGGCTTCCTGATAACTGGCAGGCTCATCAAGATCTACTTGTGTATCATCACCATCAGATATAAGTAAATTATATCTTTCTGGTGCATGACGCACTCTATCAGACCTGCGAACAGGTGGTGGTTGGATGTCAGATTCCTCAGTAACTCTTTGCTGAGGCTCAACAACTGTAGGTTCTACAACCTGTTGTTGAGAACTAGTGCCAACTTCAGTTTCCATGCTGGTTGACTCTTGAATTTCTTCAAGATCAGTTTGTCTCCCACTAGTCTCTCTGGATATCAGTTCCCTTTCAAGAAACCATGCCCTTCGAGCAACAAACTCTTTGTTCTCCGAAGGTTTATAGAATAAATATCCAAAAGAATTAGTTGGGTATCCAACAAAATAACACCTCTCTGATCTGGGTTCTAGTTTATCTTGAGCTTCACGGCGTACGTAATCCTCACAACCCCAGACTTTTAAATATGCAAGTGAGGTAACTTCCCCACTCCATATTTCAGAAGGTGTTTTAGAAACCTTTTCGTTGGTACAAGATTTAGGACCCTTGCAGCAGTTTCTAAGGCATAACCCCAGAAACTGATTGGAAGCGCAGTTCGACTCATCATGGACCGAACCATATCAAACAATGTTCGGTTTCTCCTCTCAGCTACACCATTATGTTGTGGTGTCCTGGGAGGAGTAAGTTGTGCGATTATACCACAACTCCTTAAATGATCTTGGAACTCTTGACTAAGATACTCACCACCCCTATCGGATCTGAGAGTCTTAATCTTTCTATTTAGTTGATTATCTACCTCGTTTTGGAACGTCCTGAACACCTCGACGGTTTCAGACTTATGTTTAATCAGATAAACATATCCATATCTACTGAAGTCATTAGTAAAAGTCACGAAGTATCTCTCGCCGTGTCTAGTGGCTGATCTGAACGGCCCACATACATCAGTTTGTACTATGTCCAACAGATCCTTGCCTCGCTCACAAGTTCCTGTAAACGGTGCCTTCGTCATCTTTCCCAAAAGACAAGATTCACATTCATAATTCGATGTATGGTCGAATGATTACAAAATCCCATCCGATTGGAGTTTGGTGATGCGTTTCTTGCTAATGTGACCAAGACGATAGTGCCACAGATACGACTTATCTAAACCATTTTTAGATTGAGTCGATTCAACATTATAAACTTGAACTTCGATTGTCTCTAATAGTTATACTTGTTTCATAAATTCCATGACATGGGTTAGCTTTAAAATATAGCACATTATTCTTATAAACAAGAATTAATCCATTATCAAACCCAAAATCAAAACCATCCTTATATAGAGCATAAAAGGAAATAATGTTTCTCGCCATTTCGGCCGAGTAACAACAATCAATTAAAAACAGATAATCCAGACGAAAAAGAAAGCTCATAATTTCATATCACGTCAACCGAAGCAATCTGCTTGTTACCCATGATCAGGTCCAGCTCTCCACGTCTTACCTTCCTACTTCTTTTTAGTCCCTGCACATTAGTACAAATGTGAGTACCACATCCTGTGTCCAATACCCAGGAATTAGAAGCAGAAGTACTATGGAGTTCAATCATATACGTACCTGAAGTTGATGCTCCATTAGCTTTGAGCTTCTTAAGCTCCTCCAGATACTTAGGACAGGTTCGCCTCCAATGTCCTACCTCCTTGCAGTGAAAGCATACAACATCCTCAGGAGTATTTGACTGAGGTATATCAGATTGGGCTTTCCCTTGGCCTTTTGTCTTAGGTTTGGGTTGGGTTGAATAGCCTTTCCCTTCCCCTTGCCTTTCACAGGGGCAGCCTTCTTCTTCTTTATACCTCCCTCCCTGATGGCCAATACTGGAGCAGCGGGCTTGGACTTGGCCATGTTAGACTATGCAGTCTTAAGCATGCCATGGAGCTCCATTATGGTTTTCTCCAAGTTGTTCATTTGATAGTTCAGAACGAATGGTTCATATGAACTAGACAGCGAGCTTAAAATGAAATCCGTAGCAAGCTCCTGACTAACGGGGAAACCTAGACGCTCAAGCTGATCAATGTACGATTTCATTTTCAGAACATGTACACTGACACTGCTCCCTGGGGCCATTTTGCATTCTGATAGAGCTTTGACATTGTCAAACCGCTCTTGCCTGGCCTGCCGTTGGAACATGCCCTTTAGCTGGTTGGCCATGTCGTACACCCCAAGGCTTTCCATACCCTTTTGGAGTTCTGGAACCATGGTCGCCAACATAAGGCAAGCGGCCTCGTTAGATTCAGTCAGACGTTTCTCATACTCTTCCCGAATCGCTCGAGATGCTCCGGCAGCGGGTGCTGCAGGGAGGGGCTCCTCTGCTTATTTTCCATCCTGAGAACTATTCTCAGGTTTCTAAGCCAGTCCACATAGTTCAAGCCCGTAAGCGTGTCCTTTTCGAGGAGCCCTTTCAAACAGAAGTTTGAAATCGATGAATTCGCATTGTTTGACATCTATCAAAATAGAAAAATTATTTTAGTGATTTGAATTAAATAATCCTTGTTAAAAGAAATTACCCAATTGTTTAAAAACAAATTTAATTTAACTAGGCTAAGATCCATATTTCACTCCTAGCTACGATAGGTTTGCCGTGGATCGCAACTAGAAGCTATTTAGGTAGGTAACCATTTTACCGATTCCATCTCAATGAAATTCTTAGATCCTTGCGGGATTCATTGACATCCATTATGTCATTTGGCATGTTTAATCCTTTCCACGCTGATCCTTTCTCGTGATAGGTTTGCCGTGGATCACGAGTCCAGATTGTAAATCAACCATACTAAGACACATGACATCCGGTCCAAGACTCTCGGATATCGCGAATGTCACAAACATTATCCTTAAAATCTAACCGACACGTTAGCTTTAGACCTTCCCCACGTCGAAAGATTATTAGTTCAAATGCGTGCCTTAAATGGATGGCGTGTGATTTACATTTAAAAACGGGTTTTCGTTTTTCTTAGTTAAAACATTTTTAACCGTTTTATTTTTGCAAATTTTGTTTTAACCATTTTAAAACTATAAAACCAATTTTATTTATTTGCTAAAACCACTCGCAATAATTATTAACTCATTAATAAAAATTTGTTGTGTTTCAAATTATTTTTGAAAAGGTTATCTAGCATGCAACCTAAACAATAAAATAATAAACACAACCACATTGCAAGTAATGGTAACATTTGCCTCAAACCTATGCGTTTTTCCCGTGAGCCACCACGAGAAAAACATGGTCAAACTAGGGACTAACAACCATAAGGATGTGCCGGCTCCCACTAAACTCGCCATTTCTTCAATGCTCGAATGGGTCCACGTCAAGACTTCAATCTCCATGAATCTTGTTAGTTGTCGTCGGTCTTCTTTTAATTTTGTAAAAAAATCTAATCTATTCTATACTATTTTACAAATACATAGAAAAGGAAACGACTCGCAGGCCGCGCAAAATTACAACCATTTTAAACAAAACAAACCAAACAACAACCGAACATCACATACATAGGTCTAGTTGAGGCAAATCGTTACCGGATCCATACAAACACAAATTTTGTACTAACAAAGCCATGGAGTGCCAAATCCATGTAAAACAATACTTTGATAAAGATTGATAAAACATACAATTTTGGCACTAAAAAATCAATCCTTGCAAAAGCACACTTTATACTTATGTAACTATGGTTTCATGCCAAACCATCCAAACATTAAGTACACAAGTGAATCAAAGTATTCGGGAAAACATAAACAAATAATTTCAACAATTGAAATAAGAAATTGTTTCTTTGTCTTTTCTTAAAATTTTGAATCTCTAGTTTTCTCAAAACCCTAGAATTCAAAACTTTAATTTTTAAATACTCTAAGTTTAAAAAAAAAAAACTTTCCCCAAAAGGAAACTTTAATTTTTCAAAACTTCAATTTTATGGTTTAAAATACTAGATTTCCAAAATAAGAAACTTTTGTTTCTTAAAAACTAATTTAAAGTTTTAAAACCCTAAACTTCCAAAATCGAAAACTTTATGTTTCAAAACCTTCAAATTAAACTTTTAAACATTAATTTTCAAAATTGGAAATCTATGTTTTCAAAAACCATAACTTTAAAAGTTTTAGGTTAGAAACCCTAACTTTCAAAACCAAAACTTTTGATTTTGATAAACTCAAAATCATTAGAAAAAACCAATAGAATTTTTGTGTTTGTTTCATAGATTCAATTTCCCATTTGAATGTACGACAACAAACCCAAAACAAATTCTAAAAAAAACGATTTCATTGTACTTGTATTATTGTAACCGTGGCTCTGATACCACTGTTGGATTGTGTGTATAATAAAACCATACAAATCATACAATATATTATAGCGGAGGCGAAAAACACATAATCTTCCAGAGATCTAGTTGCAATCTCAATACAAGTAACAAAATAAGTTAAATACGAGATTAGAAAGACCTTTCGACGAACGTAAAGAACCCAATAGCAGGATTCTCTCTATCAGGAGCACACCCCAAAAACGACCACGTAGAAAACGAAATCTCCTCCTCTCTATCTCTTTGCGATCATCAAGTAACCAACACACTTTTAATTGTGTTGTCAAGATAAACCAAATAAAACCCCTTTTGAATGTATGGCCGTGTATCACCAAAATTGATATACATATATATATATATAAAAACTCTTTTTTCTACACAATGGCCGTGGATTATCTTCAGGAGAAGAGAAAACTTAACCAAAACAAAACTTTATGGTATTTTGTTGGCACATCTTTCAAGAGATAAAGATGAGAGATTTATATACAAATAATTTTAGAGTTTATTTTTTTATTTTTTGAACGGCAACGACGACTTTATTCAAACAAAAAAGGCGACTAGCAAGGCGCTAGAGGCAAAGAAACAAGGAACATTACAAGCAGGAAACCGGATTACAACACCAATCAACCCAGCTATTAGCTAAAGCAACACCCTTGGCCCTATTTTAGAGTTTATTTGTTATTAGGATTATCATAATATCTAACTTAGTCTAACAATTATCTAAATTTTTAGATATTATCTTAGACTATTAGATATTATCTAATAACAAGTTAGCACTAATTACTTGTTAGTCCCTCTAAAATTATTTCTCGTATTTCACGTGACCGAACTTTGTGTGCGACCCAATAGGCACATATAATTTAATACTATTATTGTTGTTGTGCTAATGGGCATATCTCCAACAACCTTCACAACTCAAGTTCTGTGAAGGTTACATATATATAATGCGAACCTTCACAAAGAAAAATGTTGTGAAGGTTTCTTTTTTTAACCTTTTTTTGGAAAAAAAAATTTCGATAGTGTTTTTTAGTATGTTTTAACGATAAATGTTCAATTTTTTTACCTTCACAAATGTTTTGATGTGAAGTTTCAAGTAAAATATGTTGGTCTCGCCGGTCTCATGAAAAATGTTTGGTCTCACCAGAACTTAACTCTTGATTTCCACAGCCAGTTTAATAGGCCGCATTGATCATTTAAATCCTTTTTCTAATATGAAAGTTTATCTCATTTTCTTCTTTATAGGATTACAAATTATAAAGTCTCCATTTTAACTATAAATTAATTCACTACTAGGCACACACCTTTTTACGATGGGGAAATCTGTCGAAAAACAAGATTGCCAATGGATTTTAATGAAATGTTGATAAGAAGAAATAATTTTTTTTAACCCCAATGGAGCAGACTACTAGTTAAAACTTGGTGTTGGGGAAAAACCCACCCAATTTCGAATCTGGGGTGAGCAAGCAACCAGAGGCCACTGAGTATTAATCCAAGGGAAGCATGCTTTAGCTCTCGGCAAAAATTACCAAGGATGTAGTCTGTGCAAATCTAAGTGAACTTTATAAAGTTTTTGTTTTTTTTATTAGATATGTGTAATATTGTAATAATATAATTTTTAAAACAGCTATTGAAGTTAAATGCAATTCTTTTAGAGATTTTATATGTTAACTATTCACTTTAATTTGCTTTAAGGTCTTGTTAAGGAAACCCCTCTCTACTTAAATAAAAGTCAAAACCTATCTAGAAGTTTGAGAATATGTCATTTTAAAATTAATTAGTCAACTCATTTATGACAAAATTACCTAGAAGTTTAAAAATATGTCATTTCATAGGATAGAGGGTGTGTGTGTGTGTATCATTAGAGCCTCTTAAATCATTCTGCCCACTTAATCATCCAACACCAAATCATTAAACAACTACCCAACAACCCTTAACCCAGCCTAAAAGGTCATTCGTAGCATAGTGAGGGTAGGGGGTGGGTAAGTGATGAGGGTTGGCGGGTTTGACGATAGTGTGGTACTGGGTGGGCGGGTAGTACCCTGCGTGATGGGTGAGGGTTTCTAAACTCTACCAACTTAAATGAGCCAAGCTCGAGCTTAAGAAGGCCTAAACGAGCCTGACTCGATAAGTGTCTGACTCGGCTCAATTAAACTCGTTTACATCCTTAGACAATAATTCTCTATCTAAATTTTGACTTTCAAAGTTTCCTACCTTTTTTTTTGAACGACAAGTTAACGCACATACACGTTCCAGCTGCATCGGGCCTCTTTACGGACAATCCGACTAATCCGTTGTTACCCGAGCCAACATATGACTGAACCCGACCGACAGGTTTTAGGTGCCCTATGGATCAACTACAAAATTATAACATTATCAATTATATAACGTTTTTAACTCTACACAATTCACACAAGATGAAACATTGCCAATAAGTAATTCACACTTAACCCAACTTATAAGGCCATTTCATAGCATAGTGAGGGTATTTAATGTTAGGCTACTCACAGCCATGTTTTCCAACCCTCCCAAACATTTCACTTTTTAATGTCACATCAGTAGCCACATCAGCTTTTTCCCAACCCTCTCTTTACCCTCCCATAACCCTCTACAACCCTTTCACTCTCTTACCCAACTCTCTCAACCCTCTCAAACACCACACACACACCACACACACAGCCCTCTCACATTTTGTTCGGTTTCTACAAGCCGCAAAGGCTGCAACCCGTCGGGCTCTGAAATGCCACAGCGGTACCCGCCGAACCCCCCGGGCCCGGCGGGTTTCACCCGCTCACCGCTGTGAGCAGCCTTAGTGTGGTATGGAGTGGGCGGGTAGTACCCTGCCGTGCAGTTGGGATGAGGGTTTCCAAACCCTATATTAACCTGAGCTCTTTTTTTTCTTTTCTTAAATATATATTAAAATAATAATAAAATTTTAGAGGGTTTAAAATATTTAGAGTGAATTACATATTTGGTCCCTGTGGTTTACACTTTTTACCCATAATGGTCCCTCTATCAAAATAAATACATGAATGGTACTCGTGGTTTGCAATTTCGCTAACTTTTGGTCCTTTTCGCTAACTTTCGGTCCCTCTGACCACCACCTTGTTAAATGAAGCCATTATAAAAAAAGAGAGGGACCAAATTTGCAAAGGTAGTGATCAGAGGGACCAAAAGTTAGCAAAATTGCAAACCAGAGTACCATTCATATACTTATTTTCATAGACGGACTACTGTGGGTAAAAGGTGTAAACCACAGGGACCAAATATGTAATTCACTCAAATATTTATGGACTCTATTTTAAAATTAAGAGGGTAGAAAAATGGAAAATATGTATGGGTTAATGGGTTCATGCTACGGATAACCTAATTAGACTTGGCCCATTAAAGCAGTAAGGCGGTTCAAACCTGCAAACAGCAAACATTCGATGCTTATGCTGCATGTAAGAGCATCTCCAACAGATTTGCTATAATCTTTCTAAAATAGAGAATGAAGTGTCAAAATTTCTAAAACCTTATTTCTCTGTCTCCAACAGCTTTTCTATTATAGAGATTGTATCATCACTTTTATTATTAAAATATACATACATTTATTATTCCAATGAACATTTTAAAAAAATTTAAACAATCAAGTTATTCTATTGGTGAAAAATATAAAAATAATATTTCTCTCTCTGCTTTTAGAGATTTTAGAGAATTCTCTATATTTAGAGATTTCTCCAAGTTTTTCAATTTTAGATAATGGGATAGCAATGCTCTTGGAGCATTTTAGCAAACAAAACCTTACTTTTTTCTATTTTAGCAAACCTGTTGGAGATGCTCTAACGCTTATGCAGCACACCATTATTCCTGTTTCCAAAGAAAGCACCGGCCGACCATGCCTCCACGGCGAATGCGAACAACGATCGAGAAACTGCCGGACCATCTTTTATCCGACATCCTCAACCGGGTCCCCGCCAGAACGCTTGCCCGAATGAGGTCTGTTTCCAAACACTTGAACGCTTTATTATCTGAACCCTCTTTCGTTAAATCCCACCTTCATCGTTCCATCAAAACCGACGATGAAATCCTTCTGGTTTTCAAATACTTTCTAACAAAGAAAGTCACAGCACATTCCTCTACATCTCCCCATTTGGAACTCCCTAATTTCATTCAACTTCCTCACCCCGATGGCCCATATATTGGAAATTACGGACTTATCGGTGCTGTTCATGGCTTAATCTGCTTTCGTTACGTAACCGGCCGTATTAATGATTATGTGATTCAGATCTGGAACCCTTCTATCACGGCCCTTTTGGAACTTCCGTGTATAGATATTTCAAGTGAATATCGAACCACTTTTCGGTTCGGGTTTGATCCTTATAACGATGATTACAAGATTGTGAGGATTTCTGAGCCCCCTAAAGATGTTGTGCTGGTACACATGTACAGTATGAGAAAGCGTTGTCGGAAATTAGTTACTGAAAGGTTTCCGCGGCATCTTCGAATATTTGTTGAAGACAAAGTTTGTGGAGATGGCCATGATGGCCATCTCCATTGGCTCTGCTTTGATGGTGATAATCACGACTTGGAAACGATAGTGGCATTTGATTTGGGTACCGAGAGGATGAGTGAAATAGGTGTTCCGGTTGATAAGATGGGTCGCAAGAACGTTCTTGGAGTTTTGGGTGGAAAACTGTGTTTGATGTCATGCCTTAAACATCATAATTGTGAAGTGTGGTTGATGAATGAGTATGGGAATGCTGAATCATGGGCCAAACACCATGTGTTTTCACAGTTTAATGCCAATAATGTGACCTTTTGGATTCACATTAAGTAACGAGTTTCTATTTGCAAGTTTTGAGGTTCTTTCTATGTATGATCCAATTGCAGCCAAGGTTAAATCGTTTATGTTTAAGGTTGGGAAATATGCCCAAGTTGTTCCATATGTCGACAGTCTTGTTTGGATAACTCCCCGATAAGCCTAAAAAGAAAAGAAAAAGGTCTATTGGGAAGCATATAGTTACTACAAGCAAAAGCTAATAGGCATGATGCAAATATTGATGTATTTTAATGCTTTCTGGTTTTGATGTTTTACTTTTGTGGTTTCTGTGTATGAACACCTCTGTCAAATGTTTAGACAGAAGTTTTTTTTAAGGGTGTTGCCAAAGCATATGTTTGTAATGCATATTAATGTACTTTTAGGTGTTGGTTGGATGTAACTCTTTAACCTTCTTGTATTTGTTTACATCATTCTATGAGCATCTCTAATAGCTTCTCCAAATTTGAGTTCGTAGACTTTTGATGTTTTTTTGTTACTTTCTTTTCAAAGCACTTCTTACATTTTTATTAGACTATCCGATTTGATATAGCACTTGACTTCTAAACTGTTAAACCGAAACACAACCACTAGAGCATATATATAGTATCGTTTTTTTAGACCACATCTTCTTAACAACTCTTAATGTACAACTAAGTTAATGCTATACTTGGATGTCCCTTCCCGAAACAGTTTCATACTCATATCATTCTTTCTCAAGTTGACGATTCAGAAAATTGCTCCATCTCTGTATGGTTTCGGTCCTTTCGGAAAATTGCTTCACGGGTAGTTCCCTATTTCGCTCTCGCTCTTATCTCTATCTTCTCCTGATTTAATTTGTGATTCAACTGCTATCTTCTCCATATTAGCCCGACTCTATTTGTGTTGCAACCATGTAATTTCACATGTTCTTCATTTCTTCTTTTGTGTTTTTGTTATCTGTTTAGACTTTGAAATCTTCATTTGGTCTTTCCTCCTGATTCTTGTGGTTGTTTTCTTCTTTTAGGAGTTAAATGTTGGTCAAACTATTGGCATAACAAAGCTCTGTATCATATGTCTAACAATTAAGGCAAGAGATGTTTTAGCATTCTTAAATATTTTGCCTGTTTAATTTAATTCATTACATGATCTGAATGTCATTTTGATGTCCTTGGGTTGATCCAGTTATAGACTTGGCAGCCCCCGACCCACTCAAATATTGTGATTGAGCTCTAGGTCCTGAGTAAGATGGGTCGGGACAATGACAGATTAGTGGGTTGTCCGTGGATGCCCGATACCGCCGGGGAGGCGTGTGTGCGTATGTTCGTGGTAGTCGTTCGTTGGTTCGATGCCGCTATGCCTTCCAAATTTATTTTTTTTGCTGCTTGGAGCATCTCCAATTAGTTTTCTATAATTTTTCTAGAATAGGGATTCAAGAGTTAAAATCTCTAAAAAGATTTATATTTAGCTCAAACAAATTTTTTATTATATAGATTTCATCATTTATTATATTATTAAAATATTCTATAAATTAATCGCAACATACCTTTTAAATTTTCTTTATATAAAATAATAATGATTCTAGCTCGTGGAAATGAATAAAAAAAAACAATTTCTACCTTCAAACAAGTTTTAGACAAAAATATTATTTTCTTTATTTTAAAGAAGCTGTTGGAGATGCTCTTAATCATGTCATCTAATGAAATTCACCAAATTTAGGGACATGTACTTCAAGTTTATAATATCAATGTAATGGAACAAATTTGGTAAGGCAATTCGTACTGGGGGCGGGTTCTCGGCAGGTTTAGTGGGTAGAGTGTGTGAGTCAAAAAATAATTATCAAAAGACATTAACAAAATCCAAAATTCATTCTAGATGAAATTTTGAAATTTTAACTTTTTATCTTCAATGTAAAAAAGATGTTGTCACAAGATGTCAATGTTTGCTTTTAGACCTAGCTCCACCAATGCTCCCTCAAGGAAGTTAAGGTAATCTTCAGACTCACTTTTTTAATTGAAAACCTATTGTACATTAAATCTTTTCTTTCTTGAATAGTTGATTTGGGTTAACTGAAAATTCAGACCTCTTCCTTCCTACTATTTCTGCTGCAGTTGTACTTTTAGATTCCATTTTTCAAATTCGAAATTGGGGTTTTTTTTTAATGGTATATAGAGGAGTCTCTTTCCATTCCATCTATTAAACGCACGATATATAATATGGGTCAAGTTCACGCCATACCAAATTTTTTCATGAAACTTTACAGCAAAACACAGTGAAGGTAAAAAAAATTCGAATATTCATAGTAAAAACACTATAAGTGTTATATTCATGGTATTTATATTTATGATATAAAGGTTTGATTTCTTTTACCTTCACAACCTAATACTACTCTATACTACTTAGTACTTTAGTACTACATATATAACCATTTGAATCAAATGTGTTAAACACAACATTTTATGGATTTGGTACAACCATTTAATGCATGAATCTGAAAAAAAAAACTCTTAATTAGACCATCCACAATGGGTAAGCTGATGTATTCGGGTTGGCCATCGGCTTGGTCGGCAACACTGCAGTGGTGTTTCGGGTTAAACACCATCGGCTTCTGCATGCTGATGGTGAACGACCCACCAACCCCACCAACCCCACCTTACCCCCTCACCCCTTCTCTCTCTCTCTCTCTCTCTCTCTCTCTCTTATTTTTTTTCTTTTTCTTATTAATTATTCAATTTGTAGGCAAGATTGGGTTGGGTATGGTAGATGATTTGGATAATGTAGTGAATAATTGATGTGGTGCTGATTTGACGCTGATGTGAGGATTAGGTTCATTGGAGAAGTAGTCTACCATTGTAAATGGTCTTACAACTTTTATTTCAGACTGTACAATTATGTAAAGCAATGGCTTTAACCCACCAAAATTGGCATGTCCAGCTTTTTCTTTCTGTGGTCAGCTTTTCTTTTACCCAAATTAAGCTTTGTTCCAAGTGAGTACGTACATATTAAGGCATTCTGGCTCAACCATACAGACACCAATTCTAGCTTCAAATTGATTTGAATTTCATCTTCTTTCCCTCACTTCTCCAACTATCTCCATATCTTGGTTTTCTTCATCCCTACTCACTTTACTTCATTTCTTGACTACTATGCAGTTTTTTGTGTTAAACTCATATGTTGTTTTAATGAAACACAAAGCGTTTGATGAAAATCACTTTTTAAAATATGATCATTATTGATTTTTGTTTCCTGCTTCTATTTCTTTCCACTTTTACCAGTGAAACACTTTTCTTTTTTCAATACTAATTTCTAGGAGGTAATCACATGAGCTTGTTGACTGTGTTGCTCTCGTTATTGGAATGGGTGGTCTCGAAATAATATATAGCCTGAAAATATATAAGGTAAAATCTAAGCTTTTTATTATTTTTAGTTTATGGCTATAATGATGGTTGATAAAAAAGTTATTTGGGTTTTCTTTTTGTTGATATAAATGTATATAAGAAATTTGAGATGGTTTTTCCATGTTTTTGCATATGAAAATTTTCTATTAACTTTTTCAAAGTCGGGTTCGATCCTTGTTTATGAACTTGAACTGAGACCGATTAACATTATTTTATTTTGTCACAGGAAGTCACGGCACAGGCACACCATTCTAGATCCCCCCATTTGGTACACCGTAATTTCATTAAACTTCCTGTTTATGATGACCCTGTTCATGAATATATGGGTCACTCCCTTATCAGTGCTGTTAACGGCTTAATTTGTTTTTCTAACTCAAGAAATTATGCTTATTTTTTTTCAGATCTGGAACTTCCAGCCTAGGATGCACCGAAACGCCTAATACTAAGCCGTTCCTGTTTCGGAAAGCTGTAGGAAATCGAAACGCCTAAGAAACTCCCTGAAACGTTTCTTCTTTACCACAAACGTTTCTCGTGAAGTTTCGGGGGAGTTTCGGCAAAGCTTGGGGCTTTTTAACTCCAAAAAAGTGAAGAAGGCTAACGGGCTTGGGCTAAACTGATCGTATTCCATTCCTAATCGGCTAATCCCCTATTAATTTCATTTCATCATTATCAATCGATCATTCAAATCAGTCCTAAACTCCAAATCGATTCATTCATACTCTAGATGAACTGGATTTTGAGAACGATTTGATTTGATTATTGATAATTAATTACCTTTGAAAAGTTTTGGATTTTTGGAGTTTATACTTTACATCAATATATATCTATTTTGGTTGGATTTTCATTAATATATATATATATATATTTTAATATTTTACATTTGTCGTTTCTTTGCCGTATCCGTATCTTGAATTTTTGAGATTTTCCGTTTCCCGTATCCGTTTCCCGTTGCCGTTTCCGGTTACCTACAACCTAGCTTCCAGCTACAACTCCGCCCTTTTAGAACTTCCGCAGTTAGCTATTTCAGTGAACTTGAAACTAATTTAGGTTCAGGTTTGATCCTTATACCGATAATTACAAGACTGTCTGGATTTCTAAGCTCCCTGAAGACGTTATGCTGGTACACGTGTACAGTATGAGAAAGCGTCGTTGGAAATTAGTTACCGAAAGATTTCCTCCGCATCTTGAAATATTCGGTGAAGACAAAGTTTGTGGAGATGGCCTCCACAGCCAGTCTCCATTGGCTCTGCTTTAATGAATGTGATCGAGGTTTACAAAGTTTGATTTGAGTGCTAAAACGATCAGTCAAATAGGTCTTCCGGTTGTTAATAGCATGGATATCAACAAGGTTCTTGGAGTTTTGGGTGGAAAACTGTGTTTGACGTCATGCGATGCAGGACATAACAGTGAAGTGTGGTTGATGAATGAGTATGTGAATGCTGAATCATGGAGAAACACCATGTGTTTTCTTTAGTGCCGATAATATGCGCCCTACTGCATTCACGTTAAATAACGAGTTTCTATTTGCATGCTTAGATGTTCTTTCTGTGTACAATCTGATTGTTGCCAAGGTTAAATCTTTTATGTTTAAGGTTGAGCATCATGAGACCAGAATTGTTCCATATTAAACAAGTAATAATTTAATATTAAATTATATGAAACATTTCACAATTGTTCCATATGTTGACAGTCTTGTTTTAAATAAATATATATGAAATGTTTAAATGGGCTAGTTTTTAACGTCTTTTTTGTTATTTAATGGATCAACTTTTGTCACCCGTTTAGTTTAGATCAAATGCCAACATACAAGCTAATTTGCAAAAAGATGCCAAAATCTATCTATATATATATATAAAAGAAGGTTTTTGCTGATGCCATTAAAATGAAATTGACCTATTCTATTGGCCAATTAAATAAAAGATTCCAATTGATGATGTCATCATGTGTTAATCTATTAATTTCAAATTTATAATTTACATTTTTCATCCTTAGAATTATTTGATTAAATTACTTTTGATCTCTTAGTTTTCATTTTTCACTTTATATCCTTATTATATTAACATAAATAATATATATTTGAACTAAAATGTCTTAGTAAAATTTTCTTTTTTTTCAGCAAGTTACACCATCATAGTCGTCTCGACAATACCTTTAAAATAAGTCTAATATTGAATATTTTTTTAACTATATATATATACTATCTATTCAAATTTTCATTTTCAGTTTTGTAAGTTACATTTAATACTCATATAGTTATTATCTGTGAACTTTATAATATAAATGTTTATTCCTATTAAAAATTAAAACAGTATATTTAAATAACACGTGTATTACACGGGCCATTAACTAGTGTAAATTAAGTAAAATGGGAAAATCATAACACTTAACTGCGCGCATACGTTCTATAGTAACACAAAAGTAACTTGAAAACATGTTTGACATAACTTAATAATAAGGCGATAAAAGTGACACTCCCACCACATTTTATTTTTCAACAATCCAACCTATCTTACATTTTAAGGCTATGTTTGGCAAAAATAAGCTGCCTTATAAGCTAGTCCATCTAAACACATGTACTAGAAGTTAGCTTTTTGAAACGCTACTTTGAGTAGTTTATGAGGAGCTTATTAAATTCAGATATACCCTTTTCAGTCATTTTACATACTCACAGGGCCGGCCCTGATATTTTGGAGGCCCCGTGCCAAAACTTAAATGTGGCCCTATAAATTTTTTTATTGTATATTCAATTTTTTAGTACTAAATTCAAAAAATAAATTCTTAAAGTATGGAAACATAAACTGTTTTAAAACAATATCCAAATAAAAATTTAACTAACCTATGGCTTTGCATCATTAAACCAATGCTCAAAAATCTCTAAAAACTAATCCGTTGGATAAAAAAAGTTAATTAATAACAAAAATAAAAATAGTTAAACAATGAGACAATTAAAATAATTATAATATATAACATAAATAGCTTAATAGCTTAATAGTGAACAAAATTGGTCTTTCAATCTTCAAAAACAAATTATTATTACCCCACACATTTTCCAAATGAAAACAAACAACTAGTTATGACTATTCTCTAAACATGGATCTTTTAGCATTTTCGGAAGCGAAATCATCTATGATACTTTCATAATCAAGATTCGTGAGAAACTCATTTTCAATCGAAATCCAAGCCAAAGCATTTAATCGCTCTTGAGACATGGTCGATCGCAAATAAGATTTTAAAAGTTTTAGTTTTGAAAAGCTTTTTCGGCTGATGCAACTATAATGGGAATAGTCAACAAAATTCTATATGCAAGACATGAAATTGGAAAAGACATAAATGATCAAATAATAGATCTATAGAAGATAACTAATAAAAAGATAAAAAAAAAAACTAACAAACATTAAATCTAAACTATAAGATTTGGATATGATACCTTGAAAGTCGAATGGAAAAACTGAAAATTTGAAGCAGATTAAACATGTTGAATCACTATAAAGTATAATGTGTAGAGATGACGGCAGTAAAAGAATAATACATATAACTAACCAAATAGAATTAACATTAAAACCCTGTTTGCTCCATTTTATTTAAGGAAATTAAATAAAGTTAAATATTACTGATTCTGTTATTTTAATTTAGAAAATAAAGGTCCATATTAATTTTGATTGTTGCGCCTTAAATATGAATATAAGGCACTTTTAATTAAAAAATAATTGATTGCTGCGCCTTAAATATAAATTATAAGGCAGTTTTAATTAAAAAAATAAAATGCGCAGATATAGGATCGAAACCGGGCCACCCATGAAGAGCAAAGTGCGCCTCACCATTACGCTATATACAACTTCCGATTTAAATATGCAACTATTAATATATATACTATATATAATGTATAGCAATATCGGAGGCCCTTTGAAATCGGAGGCCCCGTGCGGTGGCACCGCCGGCACACCCCCAGGGCCGCCCCTGCATACTCATAAGCTAGTTTTTGCCAAAAATAATTTGTTCAAAGCTAGTTATCAACTACTAGCAAACTTATCAATCAACAGCTAGTTTATCAGCTATTAGCTACCAGCTAGCTTATCAGCTAGTTCGCCAAACACAGCCCAAGTTTGCAATGAATTTTGTTGCAACCACTCCTAACTGGTGCTATCCAAACAAGACTCTCGACATACCTAACAATTTTGACCATCCAAAGTTGCCTAGCCATGATTTTCATATGGAGTGAAATTGCAAATAGAAGCTCATTGTGAATCTATATGGAATAAGAACACCCCTCAACTCCAAAACATCACTATGTTTCACCCATGATTCAGCCACAACATACTCGTTCATATCCCACACTTCAAACTCAAAAGATTTATTGCGCGACATCACACGGAGCTTTCTAGCAATAACTTCAAGAGTATTATGCCACTAACATTGTGATCTATAAGGCTGCTCACAGCCATGTTTCACGACCCTCCCAAACATTTCACTTTTTAATGTCATATCAGCTGCCAACATCAGCTTTTTCCCAACCATCTCTTTACCCTCCCATAACCCTCTACAACCCTTTCAATCTCTTACCCAACCCTCCCAACCCTCTCACTTTTTAATTTATTTCATTTATTTTATATAAATAAATAATATAATTAAATAAATAATATTGTTAAAAAAATTAAACAAACATAATATTAAAAAAAATTACATAACATTAATAAAAAAATTACAAATCAATATCGACATTCCAAATATGCTCCACCAAATCCGCCCGAAGATTATAATGAATCTTTGACTTTCTCACTTCGAGAAGATTCGCCGTACATTGCTCCTCAGTGAGTTGTGGGTTCGGTGGATCCGGAAGATAGTGCGGGACAACACAAATGGCCTTGTTTTTGTTTTCGACTATCATATTGTGTAATATGATACACGCGTACATAATGTTGCTCATCGTAGGTATCTCCATTACGCGAGCCGGTTGTTTGACTATATTCCAACCTTTTTGGAGGATGTCGAAAGCTCTTTCGATATCTTTACGTGCCGCTTCTTGCGCCCACTTAAACTTAATTCGTTTAGCGTCTTCCAGATACGAAAACTCTTTGACAAAAGTAGCCCATTCCGGATATATCCCATCCCCGAGATAATATCCGTGCTTGTAGGTGGCCCCATTTACTTAAAAGGTTCGGTCGGGTGCTTTTTCGTCATACACATCTTCGAAGAGGGGCGAATGATTGAGCACGTTTAGGTCGTTCATGGCACCGGCACAACCAAAGAATGCGTGCCAAATCCATGCGTCTTGGGAAGCCGCCGCTTCTAAAATGACTGACGGATGCGGTTTATCGCCTCGATGGTTGTTGATCCAGCTCTCCTAAGACCTGATGAAATGATAATGATCCTGAATCTTTACTTAGTGAATAGGTTTTTACTTCTGTTATAGCTTGAGGAATTATCACTGAGATTGTTCAGTGTTATTCCATGTTACTTATGCTGTAACTTATTTTTATAATGATCAGGATCAGAATCAGGAGACGAACGAGTCTGTTCTGCAGTCTACTGATCCTGTCCACTGAAGTGAAGACCTCCTGAAGACATTAAAGTCATACTCAAAGAACCATCAGCGAAGTCGAAGAATTAGCTGATGACAGGACCAGCATGCTCGTGATCTGAAGACGGAACTCAGTGATAGCAGGCTGCTCAATTTCGTATGACATCCTGAAGACTCATCAGGATACAAGTGACCCTGAACAACATCAGTATCAGGACTCTACTCACTGATCAGTATCCTGATCCTGAAGGATTAGTGTAATGTCTTAATCTAATGCACAAAAGGATTATCCGCCTTTACTGACACAAAAGTACATAAGGACAGTAAATAGTACAAAGGACCACTTATAATGTGACACGTACACAAAAGTGAGTCTGCATGCATTTAATGCATTGGGTATAAATAGGACTTGAAGAGATGTTCTCCATACATCTTCTTCATCCTAAAAATACCGTAATCCTTTCTTTCTTATTTCCTCTATCTTCTTTCTTCTCTTATCTTCTCACTTTAGTGCATAGTGAAAGAAAGCTTAGATTGTTTAGTTTAGACTTATTGTCTTTTCTATTTCCGCAACAATCTGTAAATTCATATTGTTAATATAACAAAGAATTTAAAAGTGAAATTTTGTGTGATTATATTCAACCCCCCCCTTCTATAATCCCATACACTATCTTTACTTGAAGGTCACCTCATTGGGACCAACAATGGTATTGACCTTGTCATGCAACCGGCAATTCGCCCATTCCCAATGCATGCAGTCAAGGCTACTGAGCATGCCGGGAAATCCGTGACGCTCTTCATGCGCGGCGTACAACTGCTCAATATCTTCGGAAGTCGGCTTGCGTAAATATAATTTTCCATACAGTTGTATAATTCCCAAGCAGAAGTTGTTTAGACAATCGCGTGTCGTTGTCGCTCCAATGCGGACGTACTCATCAAATGCGTCGGCGGTTATTCCGTACGCCAGTTGCCGAATTGCCGCCGTACACTTTTGTAAAGGAGAAAAACCCGTCCAAACCCGCCGCACCGCTGCGTGCAGCCTAAAAGATTGTGGAAGAGATAAGTCACTAAAAGGGTCAAAGATTTCGAGGCAATACTATTGAAGTTCTAGTGTACCAATACTAACAACTGAAAGTGAATTTTGGGTGAATATTGAATATGAATGATTGACTGATATTTTTTGCTTCAAATTTTTAATTTTTTTTAATTTTGTGATTTGAGGTTTTGGTTTTTATGCCTCTTTTATTTTTTTATTTTAATTAATAAAAATCGGAGTAGAGTTATGCCATCTAGCTTGACTAGATTTCAAAACCTTTACAAACATTGTGATGTCATTCGCCATTTCATTTGCTTAGAAAGTAGAGGTATGCAGGCATCTTTAAGCATGTTCGCACAGGGTATCAAAAATATCGTAGGAACGGCCCTGGATTTTATAAAAGAGGGTTTAGATAAGAGAGCTTTCCAGGGTTTGGAGACACCTCATTTGGGCAAGCGGTTTCGCCTGTATATCCGAATCAGTATTTCCAATATAAGTTTGCCAGGGAGGTTCTGTATCGTCATCGGTTGTTGAGGTGAAGCCATTTTTTTCTTGCCAAGGTAAACGTAAATTCCATGGCCTTATATATAGCTAGCCGGTTCGCTTTTGGAATTGGAGCAGCCCATGCATGGAAAAAAAATTCCTGGTAGCAGAAACTTCATATAAATATTTGATCTCTACAACTTTTGCTAAAGAATTTTATATTTTGGCAATTTTAATATAAAATTCTAGAAAACGCCAGTAGAATTTTTGTTTTCAGCAATTAAATATATAAATATTCTCTGAACAAATAAATTTTCTTCACTTACTAAAATCGTATGAAAATTCTTCTAGCTAGCCTGTCAAATGACATGTAAAAAGTTATGATGGGTAAAATTGTTATTATGATATATGAAATTTTTTTAAACAGATTCTGATTTTGAGCACTATTTTAAGCAAATCAAATTTTGCATCCTTTAAGGATGAATTACTAATTAAAAGCGATGAGATATTTAATCAATTCAAATTTAATCTTTGTTTAGTTTTTTATTTTTTAAGCATACTATCTTTCAACACTTACACGTGTACTTATATATAATTCTTAACACTTTAATTTTTGAGTTTTGATCAACCAAATAAACGAAAATGGATTTGTTTTATAAGTCTTAGAGGGTGTTTGGGATTCCATTTTGAAACTCCTTTTTAACTTATTGACTTCGTCAAGAAGTCAATAAGTTAAAAAGTCTTGTTTGGCAAATACAAAATTCCTTTTGAAACTCCATTTGGAGAAGGAATCAAAATGGAGTTTTCATAAGTAACAAAAACCTAACTTATTGACTTATTTCATTCACCATCTCACACTATCTCAATAAGCTAATCCAAACACAATTCTAAAAACTCCTTTTCCCCACCACCATAAGTCAATAAGGACTTTTAGTAAAAAGCACTTTTGAACTCAAAATGGAATCCCAAACAGCCCCTTACAAGAATAACTTATTAAACATATATGTTAAACTAAAATTTGTGTTTGGTTCTTTACTTCTTTTGAAATAGGTGATGAATGGTCTCTCTTTTTACGTTCTATTGATTTATTTTACGTATGCGTTGATACATTGAGAAATATATAGTATATTCTTTTATTTTATACGTGCAAATTTATTTATTCAAAAAAGTATAAAATCTTATTGGTAGATTATATTGATAGAATAATATCCGTTCAATATCTATATATTTTGATCACATTATATTGATAGATGTTAAACTCCAAATCCAAAACAAAGTTTTATAAAATAATTTCTTTTCTAAGTTGATAAGTAAAATTTTTAAAATACAAGAACCGTTCCAAAATTCCCAAAAACATCGACTAAGAAAAACAGTTTAAACAATAGTAGAGTCAATAAAAGTCAACTTTAATAAATCCATAAAAATCCGAAGTCAAACATCGTCGGAACGTCGGTCTCAAGATCACATCGGGGCCTTGTCCTTATCCTTGGCCGGTAAAGTACTTGAAAAAGGATGTCAACTAACGGGGTAAGCGGATGCTTAGTGAGTTAGCACTACACATGAAATACATATAACATGCATACGTACCGAACGGGTACCAATCACAACCACCAAATCGCATAAAATCATCAATATATCACACAACCTTTATGAGTTCTATTTCCTACTGTTTCATCTAGAATTAGAATTTTTTTTTCTTTCTAGACTTAGACAATTTCTCCATTGTCTTATCATTATCATTTAGGGGGAGATTGTTGATCCAGCTCTCCTAAGACCCGATGAAATGATAATGATCCTGAATCTTTACTTAGTGAATAGGTTTTTACTTCTGTTATAGCTTGAGGAATTATCACTGAGATTGTTCAGTGTTATTCCATGTTACTTATGCTGTAACTTATTTTTATAATGATCAGGATCAGGATCAGGAGACGAACGAGTCTGTTCGACAGTACGAAAGCTTTATTCATCAGAAGGATGAAACTCTCTCCCAGCTACATCAGAGATTCAACTGTCTCCTGATTGACCTGAAGACTATCGGTACTACCTATCTAAACTCTGAGGTGGTTACCAAGTTCATGGAAGCTCTTCCTGAACATTGGGAAATCTACACCTCCTGCTTAACTATGTCAAAAGACATAAAGACACTCACACTAAGTGAGTTGTACGGTATTCTTCTAAACCGTGAACAACAGAAGAAACTGAAAAAGGATCTCATAAGAGATACTAAAGATACCAAAAGTAACTCTGTTGCACTGGTCTCTGATTCAGTTCCTACTGTTGCTACTCCTTCTTCGGTAACTATTACTGAATTAGAATCCTCTGACTCTGATATGTCAGAAGATCCTGATTTCAATGAATCTCTTGCTTTATTAACTAGATCTTTTAAAAAGTTTGCCAAAAAGGGAAACTTCCATAAAAAGAAACCTCTTTCTATAACTGACAAGCCTAAATCAGAACCTGTTGATAAGGCTACTGCTATCTGCTACAATTGTCAGGGCAAAGGACACTTTGCTAATGATTGCAGGTACAGGAAAAGTCAGTTTGCTCCCTCTTCTGCCAAATCTTCCTCTAAGAACCCCAAATACCAGCGCCTGAAGGAAAAATACAAAAAGATGAAATTCCAGCGCAAAGGTAAAGGTCTTATCGCAGAAGACTGCGATTGGGATGATGTCTCCTCTGATGACTCATCTGATGAGGAAGATACTCAAGTGGCACTTATGGCCATTATTGAGGAACCTACCTTGGCTCTCATGGCTAAGATAGAAGAGGTCCCTGAAGAGGTTCCTACTCAAGCTCCTGAAGCTTCTAACTCTGCGACTGATTCTGCCAGTCAGGTACCTATTCCTCTTGTCCCTCTTGAAAGCTTAACTCAGCTGGACCTGGTTACTCTTGATCTCTACAAAGCCCTGAATGGTAAAACCTCTGCTGAGAAGATGAATATTGATCTTCGTGATCAACTCAGAGAGTGCCAAGAAAAAATAAAACAACTTACTATTCTGGAAGAAAACTATAAAGACCAGGTCACTGTTAATAAAACCCTCTGTATTGAAAGGGAAACGGCTCTTGCTGCCAAAGAAAGAACCTTGGCTGAGTTAAATGCTGAAAAAGTCACCATCAAAGGATGGAGTGACACCTCTGAGAAAGTTGATGAAATATTAGCTTCAGGGAGAAATGTCAAAAACAAAAAGGGTCTTGGATTCACTAGTGGATGTCCTAGACCTGATCGTTCCATGCTTAAATTTGGAATGTTTGTTTCTTCTATCCCTGATCCTAATGCTCTTGAAAACATCCCTTCTTCTTCCAACACACACACACTGAAGGTGCTCCTAAGAGCAAAAAGAAAACAGCCAAGGAAAAATCCAAAACTGTAACACCTTCAAAGACCAAGAGTCCTAAACCCAAAAACAAAGTTCTGGGTGGTGGTCCTTCAGTCTCAGGATCAAAATCTTTTTCTCAAAATCCTGTGCCCAGACTGAAGATCAACCTAAAGCAAAAGACCCTGGAGAAGAAACCAATTCCTTCTCTGTCCAATGCTAAAGGCATACTTGGTACTGGTCCTGCTCATCTGAAGTTCAAAGAATTCCTGGACCCCACTAAACGCTTTCAATACCGCAAATGTTATCACTGTGGATTAAATGACCATATTGCGAGTAAGTGTCCTGATGCTACCAAAGCTGAAAAATCAGCTAAGGTAAAGAAAATTCCTAAGACTGATAATTCAGTCAAAGGAAAGAAGGTTGTCAAGACTGTCTCCTCAGTCAAAACTCCAGCCTCAAGTACTGGTAATTCAGTAAAGGCTGCCACTAACTCCACCAGTCCTACTAATAATTCTGGATCCATAGTTCTATGGGTACCAAGAAAAACTTAAACTCTAAATTTTACAGGACAAGGGCATCTGGTACTTGGACAGTGGATGCTCTCGACATATGACTGGTTCTAATCCGTCCTCTCTAACTACCGTGAAGAAAAAGGTCCTGCTGTGACTTTTGGTGTAAACGGTAAAGGCCAAACCCGAGGGTATGACACACTGACCAACGGAGTAACTACGTTCAAAAGAGTTGCTTATGTTGAAGGCCTGATGCATAATCTTCTGAGCATCAGTCAACTGTGTGATAAGAATCACAAAGTCTCCTTCTCAAAGAAAAAGTGCAAAGTCAAAAACAGACGTAAGGAAGTTATTCTCACTGGAGTGAGACATGCTGATATCTACATCATCAACATGAATACTTCCACTGACAACTTCTGCTTTGTATCTCGTGCTTCCTCTGATACAAATTGGCTATGGCACAAACGTCTCTCTCATCTCAACTTCAAGACGATAAATCAACTCTGCATCAACAATCTTGTCATTGGTCTTCCTGACTTTCGCTATACAAAGGTATCTCTTTGTTCAGCATGTGAGAAAGGAAAACAGACCAGGGCTAGCGTTAAGTCCAAGCAGATTTCCTCCATCAGCTCTCCTCTACAACTTTTCCACATGGATCTCTTTGGACCTGTCAATGTCCAATCCATTGCTGGAAAGAAATATACTCTGGTAATCGTTGATGAATATTCCAGATATACTTGGGTGTTCTTTCTTCGATCCAAGAGTGATGCTCCTGAAGAAATCATTCTGTCCGTCAGGAAGATGGAAAGGCTCAACAACCTTACTGTTCGATCAATCAGGAGTGACCACGGAACTGAGTTCAAAAACAGTACCCTGGAAACCTTCTTCGATCAGAAAGGTATCTCTCAGAACTTCTCATCTGTAAGAACTCCTCAGCAAAATGGTGTTGCTGAAAGACGAAACAGAACCCTGATTGAAGCTGCACGATCTATGTTGAGTGAAGCCAACCTTGCCACTCAATTCTGGGATGAAGCTGTCAACACAACTTGCTAGACTCAGAACAGATCTCTGATAGTAAAGCGCTTCAGAAGAACTCCTTACGAACTCTTTCGTAACAGGAAACCTTCAATCGAACATCTCCATATCTTTGGTTGTGTCTGCTACATCCTGAACAACAAAGATAATCTTGGAAAGTTCGATTCCAATTCTGATGATGGAATCTTCCTTGGATACTCCTCTATTTCTAAAACCTACCGTGTGTTTAACAAACGAAGACAAACCATAGAGGAAACGATTCATGTCAAATTTGATGAATCGGGTCCTACCTTTCCTCACCCTCATGAAAATTCTGAAATTAATCAGTGGGCTGACTCTTTCTTTCAAGTACCTGAAACTCCCAATATTGATCCAACTCCTCAAGACCTTCCTGATGGTTTTGAAGAAAATCCTTTACCACCCACTGAAATACCCACTCCACCTCTGATAAATGCCACTCCAATTACCCAAATCACACCAACTGAACCTGATCAATCCACTAACAGTGAAGACTTTTCTCAAACCGCTGATAGTGAACTTGCTCCTACTAATCTTCTCCCTAATCCATCAGTAAATGAAGCCTCCACTTCAGGACAGGTGTATCAGCCACCTGCTCTTCGATGGACCAAGGATCATCCTATTGATCAAGTTCTTGGTAATCCCTCCTCTGGCATTAAAACTCGACGTCAATCTGGTAACGTCTGTCTTTATGTTAATTTCATTTTTGAAAATGAACCTAAAGAAATAGATGATGCCTTGCATGATCCTGCCTGGGTCTCAGCCATGCAGGAGGAGCTAGCAGAGTTCATCAGAAACAATGTCTGGCTTCTCGTCCCTAGGCCTCGAAAACGTACTATCATTGGTTCCAAGTGGATTTTTCGAAATAAGCTTGATGAGATTGGTACGATTATTCGAAACAAGGCTCGCCTTGTGGCTCAGGGATACAGGCAGGAAGAGGGCATTGATTACGATGAAACCTTTGCTCCTGTGGCTAGGCTCGAAGCAATTCGACTTTTCCTGGCCTTTGCAGCACATATGAACTTCAAGGTTTTTCAGATGGACATCAAAAATGCCTTTCTAAATGGAAAACTTAATGAAGAAGTCTATGTGGCTCAGCCTCCTGGCTTTGTAGATCCTAAGTTCCCTGATCACGTCTACAAGTTAAACAAGGCTCTCTATGGGTTAAAACAGGCTCCTCGTGCCTGGTATGATACCCTGTCAACCTTTCTTCTCTCTAAAGGTTTTGTTCGTGGTAAGATCGATAGCACTTTATTTCTTAAGAAATATCCTAAGCATATCCTTCTTGTCCAGATATATGTCGACGACATTATCTTTGGATCAAGCAATCCCAAACTCTGCGAAAAGTTTGAGTTACTCATGAAATCTGAATATAAAATGTCTATGATGGGTGAACTTACATTCTTTTTAGGACTTCAGATCAAGCAATCTGAAAAGGGAATCTTTATCAATCAAGGTAAATATGTACATGAGATGCTGAAGAAATTTGATCTCACATCCTGGACACCGATGAAGACTCCAATGGCTCCTCCTCTATCACTTGACAAGGATTCCAAAGGGAAACCTGTTGATGTGACTCTCTATAGAGGAATGATCGGCTCTCTGCTGTATCTCACAGCTAGTCGCCCTGATATCATGTATTCTACATGTTTATGTGCTCGTTATCAGGCTGAACCCAAAGAATCCCATCTGACCGCTGTAAAGCGAATTTTCAGATATCTGAAGGGAACTCCTAATCTGGGTCTTTGGTACTCCAAGGACTCAGGGTTCGATCTAACTGCTTATTCTGATAGTGACTTTGCAGGATGTAAGATCGACAGGAAAAACACCATTGGTGGGTGTCACCTACTAGGTGGCAAGTTGGTGAGTTGGACTAGCAAGAAACAGAACTCTGTGTCCACATCAACTGCTGAAGCTGAATATGTTGCAGCAGGAATCTGTTGTGCTCAAGTCCTGTGGCTGAGAAATCAACTTCAGGACTATGACATACAACTTTCTAAAATTCCTATCTACTGTGACAACACTTCAGCGATCGCCATCGCTAACAATCCTGTCTTACACTCCAAGACAAAGCACATTGAAGTGAGATATCACTTCATCAGGGATCATGTGATGAATGGTGATATTGAACTCCATTTTGTCCCTACTGAATATAAGCTCGCTGACCTCTTTACCAAACCACTGGATGTAACGCGTTTTAATATGCTCATCAGTGAACTTGGGATGTTAAATCCTGATGATTGAAGTTTATCAGGACAAACAGTTGTTAAATCCTATAGAATAACTTTTCTTAGGACTCTTTTCTTAACAACTCCTGAATAATACTCTCATAAGGAGATAACTCTATTCAGTACTTACAAAATCTTTGTTCAAAATCCGAATACTGATGATTCTCAGGTAAGTACCTCTGCTACTGAAACCTTATCGCATTAAATGTGATAAGAGGATTTTCCCAAAACAGTACTTATCTGATAAGTACTCTAATTCCAAGAAAACTCTTCTTTCATCAAAATGGAATTATCCCCTGAAAAGGTGGTTTTTAAGTTTTCAAATAAAACAAACTTTTCATCTGCACTGACACGTAATGGGACGTTTCCTGTTCCCCACGACGTGTGTCAGGCGCGTGAACGCGCGTAGAACTTCCTTTTTCATCATTACGTTTGAAATTAGCCGCTCTTTTCTCTCTCATCCATTTTCTCTCTCTTACCACGAGGTATAAAAACCTCATTCGTAATCCATTTCACTCTTTACGCTCACATTTCTCTCTCAAAGAACTCAAAGCAAGAAAGGATTTTACTCTCGAATCTGCATTCTCAAGAACACTAAGAACACACACTCACCACATTCTTAACAGTATCATCGTAAGTGTCTCTATATTCTTTGTTCTTTCTACAAACTAAGTTGATCTTTTTCTATAAAACAACTTATTTTGATAAACGTTTTTCCAAAAACCCTAAGATCACTTCGTTTGATCTTAGTTTTCCCAAAATCTTCTTAGATTTTTGTTAAAACAGTTTATATGATTTTTCTTATTTCTTTTAAGAACAATCATAAACTCCTATTTTGATATATCTTCATCAAAATAGAAGTTCTCTTTTATACCAAAACACATTTCTTTTGTGCATTTTGGTATCCAATCTATTCCAAGTATAAAGGATTTCACCACTTTTATGAACATATTCTGTGTTCATTGAAGAGTGAAGAAAAATGCATATTTTGGATTCTTAATCGTCCACATATGTTATTTTTGTTTTTAACAGGATGGCTGCTACTACTTCTACATCACTAGACGCCCAGCTCTCCTCCGAGGCCACCACTCTACTCACTGCTACTGGAAGCCTGCCGGTTGTCATCCCTCAGCATGACATCCAATTCAAGGCCAACAATCTAATTGGCCAGTTCGACATACCGGCCAGCAAGGCCTATCTGAAGCCTGCTAGGGACTTTCTTCTCAACTGTCCCCTGAAGACGGCTTTCACCCTCAACCCAAAGCCAAACAAACCTCTGCTTCTCCAGCTGTGGTCAACTGCCACAGTAGCCTAGGAGAGAAACTCCAAGGGCAAAATGCATGAAGTGATAAAATTCCAGATAAAGGAAGACATCATTTCCTTTGGAATTGGGACCCTGCGAAACGTCCTCCAATTCCCCAAGAAGAAGAAATTTCCTCCTCCTCCTTCCTCTGACGAAGACATCTCTCTGCTCGATGCTATTGGCTACAAGTGGCCTGAGAGGGAAGGTGTCCCTCTCACCAAGACTGCTGCTACTGTCCACAAGACAGGGCTGAACGCTACGTTCTACTACATATGGAACACGTTCGGTCTCTGTCTGACAGGGAAGACGGGAAGCACTGAACAGTTTCCCACTGTCATCCAGAACATGGTCTACTCCGCTATCAAGAACCGGAAGTTTGACTATGTTCGCTGCATCTGGGATGACATGGTCAAGAAGATCAAGAACAGAACCCGGGTGGTCAACGTCCCCTACACTCGGTTCTTCTCGGCTGTTCTGGAACTCCACATGGGTCCTGCCTACCCAACTGAAGGCAATTTCAACAACTACGCATTAAGACCGAAGTTCCTGGATCAGGTTCCTTCTCGTCCTGATGACGTACCACTCTCTGCGGTTCTGGTTGTTCCTGAACCCACACCAGACGCAGATGAGCAGCTCGCCTCCCCTCCTGACCAAGGTATGTCTTCTCTCTTCTCATCCAAACCATCTTCTTCTCTTTCCCTGCATGCTATGTCAGTAGCTAACCCATTACTGACTTCCCCAGCTGAAGATCCCCAACAATCCCAATAATCGTTGAAGATCCTCTGAACGTACGACTGAAGTCCCTGGAAGAACAGAATCAAAAGTTGTTCGCACTACTCACAAAGCTACCCGGAGCAGCAGTACCTGTCGAAGTTGAACCTAAAACTGGATTTCTGGCCTCACCGTTCGTCGATGAATTAGCTCTTGTTGACGTTCCCAAGAAATATACCATCCCAGCTTTCGCAATAAAATATTCTGGAATCTCAGATCCAGTCGAACATATAGCACAGTATAAGCAACTTATGTGGACAGTTCCTATACCGGCGCAATATCAAGAAGTTTGCATGTGCAAAAGCTTTGGATCAACTTTAACAGTAGCAGCATTACAATGGCTTATCAACTTAAAGCCAAAGAGTATTGGATCCTTTGCAGAATTGGTGAACCAATTCACTCGACAATTTGCTAGCAGTCGTAAGATGGAGAAGCATACCAGCGACCTGTACTATATTGTACAGAAATCTGGAGAAACAATCCGCGACTACTTCAACAGATTCAACGCAGCAATGATTGAAATAAAGAATTGTGATGTGAAAACTGCAATCGAGGCGTACAAGCGTGGATTAGAAGATTCCTCTGGATTATATCTGGAATTGACGAAATATCCGCCGGAAAACTTCGACGACGTACGAGCTAGAACACTAGCTTTTATGAGAAAAAGAGGACGATGCTCTCTTTGACGAAACATTTTGCCGAAAAGAAACCTCTTTGCTCAAAAACATGATTTTAACACAAAAGAGTAAACAAGATTAAATCCCCGACATGAGTCAAAACCGACCAGGCAAAGGGACTGTTAAAATACGATATCCAATTATCTACTTCAATTTTGCAGGTACATCGAAAAATTTGGTGGATT
>CM058043.1:84650678-84682298 GCA_030169165.1 Centaurea solstitialis
CTTTCAATACCGCAAATGTTATCTCTGTGGATTAAATGACCATATTGCGAGTAAGGATCTTTTGGACAAGCTTTGTTTAGATCTGTAAAATCAATGCAGACTCGCCATTTTCCGTTCTTCTTTTGTACGACGACCACATTAGCCAACCATTCTGGATATTTGACTTTTCGGATCTTCCCTGTTTTGAGCAAATTGTCGACTTCATCGTTGATCACTTTATTTCGTTCGGGTGCAAACTTGCGACGTTTCTGTTTAATTGGCTTGAAAGTAGGATCCATGTTCAATTTATGCGATATAATGCTTTGGATCTATTCCAACCATATCTTCGTGCGACCATGCAAAACAGTCTGAGTGTTCCTGCAAAAAAGATATAATCGTATTTTTTATGTCAGGGGGAGCGAGGCTCCTACGAAGACCTTTCGATCAGGATGTTCAGGATCAAGGACGACTTCTTCTAGTCGAAGATCGTCGTTTGATTTCTTCCCATCCTGGCTCTGTAATTGCTAGATGTCCTGCGACTTTGTCTTCATCGTAATTTTGTAGCATTCTCGTGCGACTTTGTTTTCACTAGCAATTTCTTGAATTCCCCATGGAGAAGGAAATTTTATCTTCTGGTGGTATGTCGAAGGAATTGCTTTCATCTCGTGGATCCATGGTCTTCCAAGAATAACATTGTAAGCTGATTGGCAGTCCACAACGTTGAACTTTGTTTGTTTGTTGATGCCTTTGGCGAAGACATGCAGGATGATTTCTCCGAGAGTGTTCATCGTGTCTCCATTAAATCCAATCAGAGTAGTACTTCGTCGTACGATTTCTGATCGTTCGATTCCCATGACTTTAAGAGTATCTGCAAAAATAACATTAGCTGAACTACCTCCATCAATCAATATTCTCTTAGTCGAACAGTTTCCGATTGTCAACTGTATGACTAGAGCGTCATGATGTTTATGATGGACCCCCTGAGTATCGTCTTGATCTAACGTAATTGTCATTGCATCGAGTTCTCTTTCCGTTTTTGATTTGGCTTCTCCGGGGATAGGATGTTCATCTGGACCATCTCGTGCATGTCGTTTGGCAGCCGAATATGTAAGTCCGCACACTTCTGATCCTCCAGTGATGCAGTTTACGACTTTTGTATGAACCGGTGACGCTGGGTCGTCCTTGTTCTTCGGGAATGAGGCCTTTTAAATGCCCCTTAGATTTCAAATATGAGATCTCTTTATTAAGGCTGATGCATTCATCCGTCGTATGACCATGATCGTCGTGGAAATCGCACCATCTGTTCTGATCTTTGTCCTTGCTTGGTTTATCAGATTTCTTTGGCCATCGTACGTTTGCATCGATCTTTCGTAGCGAATCCACCAGATCTTTTGATGTACCTGCAAAATTGTAAGTAGGCAACTCTGGATATCGTATTTTAACAGTACCTTTGTTTGGTCGAGCTTTTGATTCATGTCGAGGATTTCCAATCTTGTTTACTCTTTTGTGCTTAAAATCATGTTTTTGAGCACCAAGAGGTTTCTTTTCTGCAGAATGCTTTCGTCGAAAGAGAGCATCGTCCTCTATTCTCATGAAAGCTAGTGTTCTAGCTCGTACGTCGTCGAAGTTTTCTGGCGGATATTTCGTCAATTCCAGATATAATCCAGAGGAATCTTCTAATCCACGCTTGTATGCCTCGATTGCGGTTTTCACGTCGCAATTCTTTATTTCAATCATTGCTGCGTTGAATCTGTTGAAGTAGTCACGGATTGTTTCTCCAGACTTCTGTACAATATAATACAGGTCGCTGGTCTGCTTCTCCATCTTACGACTGCTAGCAAATTGTCGAGTGAATTGGTTCACCAATTCTGCAAAGGATCCGATACTCTTTGGCTTTAAGTTGATAAGCCATTGTAATGCTGCTCCTGTTAGAGTTGATCCAAAGCTTTTGCACATGCAAACTTCTTGATATTGCGCCGGTATAGGAACTGTCTCACATAAGTTGCTTATACTGTGCTATATGTTCGACTGGATCTGTGATTCCAGAATATTTTGTTGCGAAAGCTGGAATGGTATATTTCTTGGGAACTTCGACAAGAGCTAATTCATCGACGAACGGTGAGGCCTGAAATCCAGTTTTAGGTTCAACTTCGACAGGTACTGCTGCTCCGGGTAGCTTTGTGAGTAGTGCGAACAGCTTTTGATTCTGTTCTTCCAGGTATTTCAGTCGTACGTTCAGAGGATCTTCAACAGTTATTGGGATTGTTGGAATACAATTAGAAGAGATTCCGGTACTGGGTGGTATTGTCGTATGAATGGTAGAACTAGCAGCTGTAGGTATATGACCAGGGATAGGAATCTGTTGAGATACGTTGTTAAGAGGTTCGAACGTGAACATGGGTGCTCCTTGAGGCATAGGAGGTGGACCCCGAGGCATAGGTGGCGGGCCATGAGGTATTGGTGGTGGAACTTGTGGTAAAGATGGTCGTACGTTGTTGTATTGTTGGTTCACAGTCGAGAATGGCACTGAGGCATTGAACTGTGGTCGAGGTGGCGGTCTTAGATGTTGAGGAGGATAAGGAGGAGGAATAGACATCGGAATAGACATCGATGGTCCTGGCAAAGCTCGAAGACGTTTAATGATCTTTATTCGAGGGTTTTATTAGGTTATATCTCAGGACCTTATCTTAATACAGGACTATTGTCCTAACATTTGTCTTACGATTATAGTCGGTCGTCGTGCGGTTGTGGATTTTTACCCTAACAAATGGTCTCTCTTTTTACGTTCTATTGATTTATTTTACATATGCGTTGATACATTGAGAAATATATAGTATATTCTTTTATTTTATACGTGCAAATTTATTTATTCAAAAAAAGTATAAAATCTTATTGGTAGATTATATTGATAGAATAATATCCGTTCAATATCTATATATTTTGATCACATTATATTGATAGATGTTAAACTCCAAATCCAAAACAAAGTTTTATAAAATAATTTCTTTTCTAAGTTGATAAGTAAAATTTTTAAAATACAAGAACCGTTCCAAAATTCCCAAAAACATCGACTAAGAAAAACAGTTTAAACAATAGTAGAGTCAATAAAAGTCAACTTTAATAAATCCATAAAAATCCGAAGTCAAACATCGTCGGAACGTCGGTCTCGAGATCACATCGGGGCCTTGTCCTTATCCTTGGCCGGTAAAGTACTTGAAAAAGGATGTCAACTAACGGGGTAAGCGGATGCTTAGTGAGTTAGCACTACACATGAAATACATATAACATGCATACGTACCGAACGGGTACCAATCACAACCACCAAATCGCATAAAATCATCAATATATCACACAACCTTTATGAGTTCTATTTCCTACTGTTTCATCTAGAATTAGAAATTTTTTTCTTTCTAGACTTAGACAATTTCTCCATTGTCTTATCATTATCATTTAGGGGGAGATTGTTGATCCAGCTCTCCTAAGACCTGATGAAATGATAATGATCCTGAATCTTTACTAAGTGAATAGGTTTTTACTTCTGTTATAGCTTAAGGAATTATCACTGAGATTGTTCAGTGTTATTCCATGTTACTTATGCTGTAACTTATTTTTATAATGATCAGGATCAGGATCAGGAGACGAACGAGTCTGTTCGACAGTACGAAAGCTTTATTCATCAGAAGGATGAAACTCTCTCCCAGCTACATCAGAGATTCAACTGTCTCCTGATTGACCTGAAGACTATCGGTACTACCTATCTAAACTCTGAGGTGGTTACCAAGTTCATGGAAGCTCTTCCTGAACATTGGGAAATCTACACCTCCTGCTTAACTATGTCAAAAGACATAAAGACACTCACACTAAGTGAGTTGTACGGTATTCTTCTAAACCGTGAACAACAGAAGAAACTGAAAAAGGATCTCATAAGAGATACTAAAGATACCAAAAGTAACTCTGTTGCACTGGTTTCTGATTCAGTTCCTACTGTTGCTACTCCTTCTTCGGTAACTATTACTGAATTAGAATCCTCTGACTCTGATATGTCAGAAGATCCTGATTTCAATGAATCTCTTGCTTTATTAACTAGATCTTTTAAAAGGTTTGCCAAAAAGGGAAACTTCCATAAAAAGAAACCTCTTTTTATAACTGACAAGCCTAAATCAGAACCTGTTGATAAGGCTACTGCTATCTGCTACAATTGTCAGGGCAAAGGACACTTTGCTAATGATTGCAGGTACAGGAAAAGTCAGTTTGCTCCCTCTTCTGCCAAATCTTCCTCTAAGAACCCTAAATACCAGCGCCTGAAGGAAAAATACAAAAAGATGAAATTCCAGCGCAAAGGTAAAGGTCTTATCGCAGAAGACTGTGATTGGGATGATGTCTCCTCTGATGACTCATTTGATGAGGAAGATACTCAAGTGGCACTTATGGCCATTATTGAGGAACCTACCTTGGCTCTCATGGCCAAGATAGAAGAGGTCCCTGAAGAGGTTCCTACTCAAGCTCCTGAAGCTCTAACTCTGCGACTGATTCTGCCAATCAGGTACCTATTCCTCTTGTCCCTCTTGAAAGCTTAACTCAGCTGGACCGGTTACTCTTGATCTCTACAAAGCCCTGAATGGTAAAACCTCTGCTGAGAAGATGAATATTGATCTTCGTGATCAACTCAGAGAGTGCCAAGAAAAAATAAAACAACTTACTATTCTGGAAGAAAACTATAAAGACCAGGTCACTGTTAATAAAACCCTCTGTATTGAAAGGGAAACGGCTCTTGCTGCCAAAGAAAGAGCCCTGGCTGAGTTAAATGCTGAAAAAGTCACCATCAAAGGATGGAGTGACGCCTCTGAGAAAGTTGATGAAATATTAGCTTCAGGGAGAAATGTCAAAACACAAAAGGGTCTTGGATTCACTAGTAGATGTCCTAGACCTGATCGTTCCATGTTTAAATTTGGAATGTTTGTTTCTTCTATCCCTGATCCTAATGCTCTTGAAAACATCCCTTCTTCTTCCAACACACACACTGAAGGTGCTCCTAAGAGCAAAAAAGAAACAGCCAAGGAAAAATCCAAAACTGTAACACCTTCAAAGACCAAGAGTCCTAAACCCAAGAACAAAGTTCTGGGTGGTGGTCCTTCAGTCTCAGGATCAAAATCTTTTTCTCAAAATCCTGTCCCCAGACTGAAGATCGACCTAAAGCAAAAGACCCTGGAGAAGAAACCAATTCCTTCTCTGTCCAATGCTAAAGGCATACTTGGTACTGGTCCTGCTCATCTGAAGTTCAAAGACTTCCTGGACCCCACTAAACGCTTTCAATACCGCAAATGTTATCACTGTGGATTAAATGACCATATTGCGAGTAAGTGTCCTGATGCTACCAAAGCTGAAAAATCAGCTAAGGTAAAGAAAATTCCTAAGACTGATAATTCAGTCAAAGGAAAGAAGGTTGTCAAGACTGTCTCCTCAGTCAAAACTTCAGCCTCAAGTACTGGTAATTCAGTAAAGGCTGCCACTAACTCCACCAGTCCTACTAATAATTCTGGATCCATAGTTCTATGGGTACCAAGAAAAACTTAAACTCTAAATTTTACAGGACAAGGGCATCTGGTACTTGGACAGTGGATGCTCTCGACATATGACTGGTTCTAAATCTGTCATCTCTAACTACCGTGAAGAAAAAGGTCCTGCTGTGACTTTTGGTGGAAACGGTAAAGGCCAAACCCGAGGGTATGGCACACTGACCAACGGAGTAACTACGTTCAAAAGAGTTGCTTATGTTGAAGGCCTGATGCATAATCTTCTGAGCATCAGTCAACTGTGTGATAAGAATCACAAAGTCTCCTTCTCAAAGAAAAAGTGCAAAGTCAAAAACAGACGTAAGGAAGTTATTCTCACTGGAGTGAGACATGCTGATATCTACATCATCAACATGAATACTTCCACTAACAACTTCTGCTTTGTATCTCGTGCTTCCTCTGATACAAATTGGTTATGGCACAAGCGTCTCTCTCATCTCAACTTCAAGACGATAAATCAACTCTGCATCAACAATCTTGTCATTGGTCTTCCTGACTTTCGCTATACAAAGGTATCTCTTTGTTCAGCATGTGAGAAAGGAAAACAGACCAGGGCTAGCTTTAAGTCCAAGCAGATTTCCTTCATTAGCTCTCCTCTACAACTTCTCCACATGGATCTCTTTGGACCTGTCAATGTCCAATCCATTGCTGGAAAGAAATATACTCTGGTAATCGTTGATGAATATTCCAGAATACTTGGGTGTTCTTTCTTCGATCCAAGAGTGATGCTACTGAAGAAATCATTATGTTCGTCAGGAAGATGGAAAGGGTCAACAACCTTACTGTTCGATCAATCAGGAGTGACCACGGAACTGAGTTCAAAAACAGTACCCTGGAAACCTTCTTCGATCAGAAAGGTATCTCTCAGAACTTCTCATCTGTAAGAACTCCTCAGCAAAATGGTGTTGCTGAGAGACGAAACAGAACCCTGATTGAAGCTGCACGATCTATGTTGAGTGAAACCAACCTTGCCACTCAATTATGGGCTGAAGCTGTCAACACAGCTTGCTATACTCAAAACAGATCTCTGATAGTAAAGCGCTTCAGAAGAACTCCTTACGAACTCTTTCGTAACAGGAAACCTTCAATCGAACATCTCCATATCTTTGGTTGTGTCTGCTACATCCTGAACAACAAAGATAATCTTGTTAGGATTGTGTGCGAGACAGTAACAAGGTTACCGTGTCCAATGTTATAAGACACTAGTAGGTCACACCGCTGCACACCAAAATGAGAACGTTTGGATTACATGAGAAATAATTAATTGATTATTAATTATTTAAAGAGAGAAATAAATAAATAGTTAGTTAAATTATTTATTTATAATTAATTAATCAGATGGATAATTAATTATGGAAATTATTTGAGATAATTAATTGTTTGATGATTAGGTTTAAAAATTTGATTTTTATATATGTTTCTGAATTGTTAAAAATTGAATTTTTCTAAAAACCTAACGAATCGGAAACTGGTGGTGGAACGGCGGCAGTTAGCCGACCGAACCACCGTAACCACCAAATCACCGCGGCCACCGGCAAAACCACCGTTTGTGGTAGCCGGCGGTTTTCCGTCAAAACAACCACCAACCGCACCACAGTTGGTGGTTGCGGCTATGGACGGTGAACACCACCGCACCACCGATTGTGGAAGCAGTGGCGGTTGGTCAAGGCATTAGCAGTGGTAACGCTTTCGTCGGCCACGATCGAAAAACCGGACCACAGCAACGTGGTGGCGGTGTCGACTACGGCCAGGAACCACCACCACACCACCGATTGTGGTGGTGGTGGCGTCGATCGAGGAGCAAAGGTCGTCGGGTGGCGATGGCGGCTGTTGCCACTGTCGTTGATGGCGGCGAAGGTCGTAAAAACGAAAGCCGCACCACAGAACCGTGGCGGCGGCGATCGATTGTTGTTTAAGCCACGACGACGGTATTTTTTGGTTCGTTAATTGCCGAACGGCGACGGCGGTTGTGGCTGCTGTCGTCGAACGCGATAGTGGTGTGTGCCATATGACGGCGGTGGCCGAAGCCACCGTCACAACCACCAGCAGCAGCGGTGGCTGTTGTTGTTGCCAAAGGCCGCCCGTGGCAGGTGGTGGTGGTTGATTGTTTTGATCGCCGCAAGGGTTTGAACCAGATAGGTTTGAAACCCTAGGGATTAAATTTGTTTAGTTTAATTAATTTTAGTTAAATTAAATTAAAATCTAGATAAGTTTTTGTTTTGATGTCATAAGTCAAACCTATTGACCCGTGATTATTTTTCGAATGTTTTATTTTATTGTTGGTTACGGGAGGCCTGCGTGCCATTTACAACCCGCTTTTGTTATGTAATCTTTAATAAATAAAATAACTGAAGAAACCCGAAGACGGAGCCAAGGAGGAACAACCATGGAGCTTGGAGCCAGTGGGAGCACCGAGAAGACTTGTCCCTTAGGAATAAAGACCGTCGTTTTGTGTTGGCTCACAAAACGACAATAGTTAAGGGTTTTTAACTATGACATGTTTTGATGCGTGGTTGTTTATATTTATCAGTTATAATTACGTGGTTGGTTTTAGTTACGTAATTTTTAAATATAAACCTTTTTAAATATAAAATTGGATACAAATACAGTTTGTATTTGGATCCAAAGTTTTTGAAAACTGGCTTTTATGACCCTTGTTCAAATCATAGATTAGTAAGTGCAACCCACTTTAGGGGCACCTCCGGTGTAAGGTACATAGGGCGTTGTAAGTGCACACACTATGAACGCCCGTGTTCAAACCGAAACTGAAGGGTGATAAAACTCTGCGAATTATCTCCGGGTGGTACCGGCCAGAGTTTGTCCAGGTCCCGGGTGGTGCAGTCTATTTTGGTAATTATTTATTCACTGGGTGGTACCAGGCCAAAATGCACTAGAGGGACTAAATATACACGGATTGTATATCCGATGTCCCGACGATCTAGAAGTCGTATTAAAATGCGAATGGTATTGTTTTACCTACCATAAATCGCATGAGTCGGTTTGACATGATCACATGCTTCCCGACACATGTGAAATATGGATTCTAGTCTAATAAATTTATTTTAAGGGTAATAATTTATTAGAATTTTTGTAATTATAAACTAAAATTGGAATTTATTCTTAATTTGTAGATGTCAAAATCTGTAATTCCGTTTTATACCCCTGAGGAATCCCTAAGACTCATCAACTGTAAATGGAAGCTTACAGGCCAAAATTTTCCAGTTTGGAAAATGCACCTTGACAATATCTTGCGTGCACAGGGTAAGCTGTATGTTCTGGAAAAACCCTGTTTCACGACCAGAGAGTAATTCTCCCGAGAGAGATTTTACTCAGTATTTTAAATATCTGGCAGATGAATCGGATGTAATGTCCATTCTGATTTTCTCAACATCACCTGAGTTCACGGGAGATTAAGAGTTAAATCATGTCACCAGGTTGTGAAAGATATAGAGAACCAGTTAGGTCTCTATAAGCACACAGGTAAACTTCTGATCATGCAAGAGATTTTTTCACTGAAGCTGAAAAAGGGTCAGTCAGTTAAAGACCATCTTATTGAAATGAGAAGGCTCTTTAAATGTTTATCGCGTTTAGGGTACAAGATGACTCAGGAAGAGTTAGTGTACCTCATGTGGTTTTCCCTCACGAAAGAGATTCAAGACACAGCTAGTGCCTATATGAAGGAACCAAAGAAAGACGTGGATAAAGTTCATGAAGATATTCTTTGGCCAGTCTAGAGCCAGTACCGGAATCTTCTAATCTCATGGATACTGATGTGATTGATGAGCTGGGAGATCTAAGTTGCCCAGAATGCGGCAGCGAGGATATTTGCGAGCACTCGATGAATATCGACCAGATAGAGATTGGTTTACCCGATGCTCCAGGTATCTTTATGATAGATTGCTTAATCACTTCTTATGAATCATGGGTAATTGATACAGGCAGTGGTAACCACATTTGTAATCATTTACAGGGATTCACTAGAAGAAAGACTTTGAGGAAGTACCGTTCGAACCTACGAGTTGGCGAAGGCACTCCGCTGATAGCTGAAGCTGTAGGATCTTATAGTCTTAGTTTACCCTCGGGTCTAGTTTTGGAACTGGATAATTGTTATTATATTCCGAATGTGATTAAGAATGTTCTGTCTTTTGATTTGTTAGTAGACCAAGGATTTTATTACAAATACGATTATAAAATGATTTCTACCTTTAAAAATAATATCTTTATTTTAAAGCAACACCTGTGAATGGTCTATATACAGTAAATCTGCAAGACAACAGTAGTGAAATCTATCATATAAGTAAACGATCCAAAGACATTGAGGATCAAACTTACCTCTGGCATTGTCGTTTAGGCCACATAAACAAGAAACGCGTTGAACTACTCCTAAAAGGAGGTTTTCTTGGAACTTTCGATTATAAACCTTTTGATAATTGCGAGTCTTGTTTATCTGGCAAAATGACAAAGCAACCTTTCAACAAAGAAAATGAAAGGGCTACTGACTTGTTAGAAATAATTCACACAGATGTGTGTGGACCATTTAGTCATGTGGCAAGAGGAGGATACCGGTACTTCATTACCTTTACTGACGATTTCAGTAGGTATGGTTATGTCTATCTTATGAGACATAAATCTGAAAGCTTTGAAAGATTCAGAGAATTTCAGAATGAAGTACAGAATCAACTTGGCAGAAAGATCAAGTTTTTACGGTCGGATCGCGGAGGCGAATATCTTAGTGACGAGTTTGACAATCATCTGATGGAGTGTGGGATTGTATCCCAACTCACACCTCCGTATACACCTCAGATGAATGGTGTGTCAGAAAGAGAAAATCGTACTTTACTTGATATGGTACGAACGATGATGTGTCACTCTACGCTGCCAATGTCATTCTGGGGACATGCGCTCGAAACAGCAGCACACATACTGAACAGAGCGCCAACAAAGTCGGTAGAAAATACCCCATATGAATTATGGAAGGGTAAGAAACCCAACATATCTTTTCTAAGAATTTGGGGTTGTGAGGTTTACGTCAAACGACCCACCTCAGAAAAACTCAAACCCAAATCCGACAAGTGTTTCTTCGTAGGATATCCCAGAACCACCGTGGGATATTATTTCTACAACCCTGAAGAGAACAAAGTCTTTGTTGCTCGAAATGGAAAATTTCTGGAAGAAAAGTTTCTCAGCTCTGGGAACACCAGAAAGGATGTAGATCTACAGGTAGTAGGCGAAGAAAACACTACACCAATTGTTGAGCCAGAAATTCAACATGAGAATGTTGAACCTCAATCAGAACCGATTGAGGAAGTGCAAACACAGGACCTTCGCAGATCCAGTAGGGTAAGACAAGAACCAGATAGGTATCTTGGGTTTCTAGTTTCTTAGGACAGTGGAGACTTAAATGAACCAACATCCTATGGAGAAGCTGTGTTAGGCAATGAGTCTGAACAATGGCAGGAAACCATGAAGGCTGAGATGCAATCCATGTACGACAACCAAGTGTGGGAGTTGACTGATTTGCCACAACACTGTAGAGCTGTTGGACGCAAATAGGTTTTCAAGAAGAAAACCGACATGGATGGGAATGTACACACTTTCAAGGCCAGACTGGTCGCAAAAGGATTCACGCAAACTCATGGTATCGACTATGATGAAACCTTTTCACCACTGGCTATGCTAAAGTCAATTAGGATTCTTAGGGCCATTTCAGCGTACTTTAACTACGAGATCTGGCAAATGGACGTCAAGACAGCCTTTTTGAACGGAAAGTTGACAGAAGACGTCTATATGGAACAACCAGAGGGGTTTGAGGATCCTAAGAATCCTAATAAGGTGTGTAAACTGCTAAAATCCATCTATGGATTAAAGCAAGCATCTCGAAGCTGGAACTTACATTTTGACGAGAGAATCAAAGAATTTGGTTTCACGAAAAGTGAGTTCGAGCCGTGTGTTTACACTAAGTTCAGTGGGAGCATAGTAACCTTCTTGGTCTTGTACGTAGATGATATTCTACTCATAGGAAACGATGTTCCAACTTTACAGAGTGTAAAGAGTTGGTTGAGCAAATGTTTCCAGATGAAAGACCTTGGAGAAGCCGCTTATATACTTGGCATAAAGATCTACAGAAATAGATCTAAGCGGCTTATCGGACTTAGCCAGAGTACATACATTGATAAAATCCTGAAGAGATTCAGGATGGTTGAATCCAAGAAAGGATTTATCCGATGCAACATGGCATAGTGTTGAGTAAATCACAATGTCCTGTTTCTAGTCCAGATCAAGACAGAATGAAATCGGTTCCATATGCTTCAGCAATTGGATCGATTATGTACGCCATGTTATGTACCAGGCCCGATGTTGCTTACTCAGTAAGTGTTACGAGCAGATATCAACAGAATCCAGGAGAACCTCACTGGGTGGCTGTCAAGAACATTCTCAAGTATCTGAGAAGAACGAAAGACATGTTCTTGGTCTTTCGAGGATCTGAGGATGAAATCAGCGTCACAGGATATTCTGATGCTAGTTTCCAGATCGACAGAGATGATTTCAGATCACAGTCGGGGTACGTTTTGACTCTAAACAGAGGCGCGATCTCATGGAAGAGCTCGAAGCAGGACACAATTGCAGATTCAACTACAGAAGCAGAGTACATTGCAGCATCTGATGCGGCAAAGGAAGCTGTCTGGCTAAGGAATTTTCTATCGGATCTCAGAGTAGTTGCTAGTGTCTCTAGACCGATTGATATATTCTGTGATAACTCGGGAGCCGTGGCGCAAGCAAAGGAACCTAGAGAGCATCACAAGTCAAGACACGTGCTCAGAAAATATCACCTTATCCGAGAGATTATTGGAAGAGGAGATGTAAGAATATGCAAGATTCCAACAGAAGAAAATGTCGCAGATCCGCTGACAAAACCACTAGCAAGGGTGAAGCATGAGGCGCATGCAAATTCCATTGGGATGCAGTACCTGGACGCCAAGTAGCTAGTTTTTAGTTTATTAATTATTACTATAGTTTAATTTTGAACAAATCAATCATGTAAATTTTACAGTGTGATAAAATAAATGGAGGTTTTAATTCATGATTGTTCTAAATTAACTATTTTTCGCATATTTAACGTATCCATGATTTTTACAAAGTTTTGTATGAAATCAAAATTTCCGTAGCCACTTATTGAAATGGGAATTTCAATAGGGAGTTTAACGCTATTATGAATATTGATGATTTATTCGAAGTAAAGAATCAAAGCACAAGTGATGTGACCAAGTATTTATAGATACTCATCAGAGTGCTTGGGTATTGGAAGTGACCAGTATCAAGTCTGCTTCATGGAGCACCAGTCATAAGCATTGACTTGAAAGGTTATCCTTAGACCTGAGATATTTGGTTTGGGAACACGAGGACTATTGTACTCTTAGTGCATCCTAACGCTGCATCGTAACAGGGCGGCTATACGGGACGTGACTAGATGCAGCGGAAGCCGTGGATCCAAATGCAAGTAGTCAAGATGGGATTTGCACCTCTTTCAAAGAGAGATATTTCCGGGCCCCTTGACGATTAAGATTGGCAGAAAACGCGTGGCCACGCTCGGATAGAATAACAGGTGTTATTTAGTAATATCCGTTACTGCAGGCAATCGAAATCAGAGTCAAGAAATACTTGATTTTTAGAAATGAATCCTCCACTCCATGTCTTAAAATCACTTTAGAAATATCGTGTGCAAAAGGAATGAACCTGTGTACAAATTCAAGCGTGAATTGTATCTCTGGATATAAGAGATCTTATAACCTGGTTAACCTAAGTGTCTGGCTAGGGACCTCCTTAGGCTAATGGTAACAGCACAGTTACATGTCTAGCACAAGTGGGAGTCTGTTAGGATTGTGTGCGAGACAGTAACAAGGTTACCGTGTGCAATGTTATAAGACACTAGTAGGTCACACCGCTGCACACCAAAATGAGAACGTTTGGATTACATGAGAAATAATTAATTGATTATTAATTATTTAAAGAGAGAAATAAATAAATAGTTAGTTAAATTATTTATTTATAATTAATTAATCAGATGGATAATTAATTATGGAAATTATTTGAGATAATTACCAAAGAGTTTTATATGGAAACAAACTCTGCTAGGTTTATCCATATAAATAAGGGTTAAGGGTTTATCAGATCAGAATAATTTTCAATCCCAGAACTCAGAAAAATCTCTCTCTCTCTACACCTAAAACCGGCGCCTACAACCAAGGAGGGTGGTGGTCGGTTTTTCGGGTAATCCTCGGTGGTGGTCTAGCAACTATCTCAATCTGTGTCAGTAGCGGTGTATCCCCTACAAGCTTTCCGGAAAAATAATCGCATAAAGGTAAACCATCAAACCTCGCTTTAATTGTATCTGATAAGGTTTAAGTTGGGTCCGTTATTGGGAATCGTTTTTGTTATCCGCTCCGCACCGTTAGCGCCTACGGTTCCCAACAAATCTTGGAAAGTTCGATTCCAAGTCTGATGATGGAATCTTCCTTGGATACTCCTCTATTTCTAAAACCTACCGTGTGTTTAACAAACGAAGACAAACCATAGAGGAAACAATTCATGTCAAATTTGATGAATCGGGTCCTACCTTTCCTCACCCTCATGAAAATTCTGAAATTAATCAGTGGGCTGACTCTTTCTTTCAAGTACCTGAAACTCCCAATATTGATCCAACTCCTCAAGACCTTCCTGATGGTTTTGAAGAAAATCCTTTACCACCCACTGAAATACCCACTCCACCTCTGATAAATGCCACTCCAATTACCCAAATCACACCAACTGAACCTGATCAATCCACTAACAGTAAAGACTTTTCTCAAACCACTGATAGTGAACTTGCTCCTACTAATCTTCTCCCTGATCCATCAGTAAATGAAGCCTCCACTTCAGGACAGGTGTATCAGCCACCTGCTATTCGATGGACCAAGGATCATCCTATTGATCAAGTTCTTGGTAATCCCTCCTCTGGCATTAAAACTCGACGTCAATCTGGTAACGTCTGTCTTTATGTTAATTTCATTTCTGAAAATGAACCTAAAGAAATAGATGATGCCTTGCATGATCCTGCCTGGGTCTCAGCCATGCAGGAGGAGCTAGCAGAGTTCATCAGAAACAATGTCTGGCTTCTCGTCCCTAGGCCTCGAAAACGTACTATCATTGGTTCCAAGTGGATTTTTCGAAATAAGCTTGATGAGATTGGTACGATTATTCGAAACAAGGCTCACCTTGTGGCTCAGGGATACAGGCAGGAAGAGGGCATTGATTACGATGAAACCTTTGCTCCTGTGGCTAGGCTCGAAGCAATTCGACTTTTCCTGGCCTTTGCAGCACATATGAACTTCAAGGTTTTTCAGATGGACATAAAAAATGCCTTGCTAAATGGAAAACTTAATGAAGAAGTCTATGTGGCTCAGCCTCCTGGCTTTGTAGATCCTAAGTTCCCTGATCACGTCTACACGTTAAACAAGGCTCTCTATGGGTTTAAAACAGGTTCCTCGTGCCTGGTATGATACCCTGTCAACCTTTCTTCTCTCTAAAGGTTTTGTTCGTGGTAAGATCGATAGCACTTTATTTCTTAAGAAATATCCTAAGCATATCCTTCTTGTCCAGATATATGTCGACGACATTATCTTTGGATCAACCAATCCCAAACTCTGCGAAAAGTTTGAGTTACTCATGAAATCTGAATATAAAATGTCTATGATGGGTGAACTTACATTCTTTTTAAGACTTCAGATCAAGCAATCTGAAAAGGGAATCTTTATCAATCAAGGTAAATATGTACATGAGATGCTGAAGAAATTTGATCTCACATCCTGTACACCGATGAAGACTCCAATGGCTCCTCCTCTATCACTTGACAAGGATTCCAAAGGGAAACCTGTTGATGTGACTCTCTATAGAGGAATGATCGGCTCTCTGCTGTATCTCACAGCTAGAAGCCCTGATATCATGTATTCTACATGTTTATGTGCTCGTTATCAGGCTGAACCCAAAGAATCCCATCTGACCGCTGTAAAGCGAATTTTCAGATATCTGAAGGGAACTCCTAATCTGGGTCTTTGGTACTCCAAGGACTCAGGGTTCGATCTAACTGCTTATTCTGATAGTGACTTTGCAGGATGTAAGATCGACAGGAAAAGCACCATTGGTGGGTGTCACCTACTAGGTGGCAAGTTGGTGAGTTGGACTAGCAAGAAACAGAACTCTGTGTCCACATCAACTGCTGAAGCTGAATATGTTGCAGCAGGAATCTGTTGTGCTCAAGTCCTGTGGCTGAGAAATCAACTTCAGGACTATGACATACAACTTTCTAAAATTCCTATCTACTGTGACAACACTTCAGCGATCGCCATCGCTAACAATCCTGTCTTACACTCCAAGACAAAGCACATTGAAGTGAGATATCACTTCATCAGGGATCATGTGATGAATGGTGATATTGAACTCCATTTTGTCCCTACTGAATATAAGCTCGCTGACCTCTTTACCAAACCACTGGATGTAACGCGTTTTAATATGCTCATCAGTGAACTTGGGATGTTAAATCCTGATGATTGAAGTTTATCAGGACAAACAGTTGTTAAATCCTATAGAATAACTTTTCTTAGGACTCTTTTCTTAACAACTCCTGAATAATACTCTCATAAGGAGATAACTCTATTCAGTACTTACAAAATCTTTGTTCAAAATCCGAATACTGATGATTCTCAGGTAAGTACCTCTGCTACTGAAACCTTATCGCATTAAATGTGATAAGAGGATTTTCCCAAAACAGTACTTATCTGATAAGTACTCTAATTCCAAGAAAACTCTTCTTTCATCAAAATGGAATTATCCCCTGAAAAGGTGGTTTTTAAGTTTTCAAATAAAACAAACTTTTCATCTGCACTGACACGTAATGGGACGTTTCCTGTTCCCCACGACGTGTGTCAGGCGCGTGAACGCGCGTAGAACTTCCTTTTTCATCATTACGTTTGAAATTAGCCGCTCTTTTCTCTCTCATCCATTTTCTCTCTCCTACCACGAGGTATAAAAACCTCATTCGTAATCCATTTCACTCTTTACGCTCACATTTCTCTCTCAAAGAACTCAAAGCAAGAAAGGATTTTACTCTCGAATCTGCATTCTCAAGAACACCAAGAACACACACTCACCACATTCTTAACAGTATCATCGTAAGTGTCTCTATATTCTTTGTTCTTTCTACAAACTATGTTGATCTTTTTCTATAAAACAACTTATTTTGATAAACGTTTTTCCAAAAACCCTAAGATCACTTCGTTTGATCTTAGTTTTCCCAAAATCTTCTTAGATTTTTGTTAAAACAGTTTATATGATTTTTCTTATTTCTTTTAAGAACAATCATAAACTCCTATTTTGATATATCTTCATCAAAATAGAAGTTCTCTTTTATACCAAAACACATTTCTTTTGTGCATTTTGGTATCCAATCTATTCCAAGTATAAAGGATTTCACCACTTTTATGAACATATTCTGTGTTCATTGAAAAGTGAAGAAAAATGCATATTATGGATTCTTAATCGTCCACATATGTTATTTTTGTTTTTAACAGGATGGCTGCTACTACTTCTACATCACTAGACGCCCAGCTCTCCTCTGAGGCCACCACTCTACTCACTGCTACTGGAAGCCTGCCGGTTGTCATTCCTCAGCATGACATCCAATTCAAGGCCAACAATCTCATTGGCCAGTTCGACATACCGGCCCGCAAGGCCTATCTGAAGCCTGCTAGGGACTTTCTTCTCAACTGTCCCCTGAAGACGGCTTTCACCCTCAACCCAAAGCCAAACAAACCTCTGCTTCTCCAGCTGTGGTCAACTGCCACAGTAGCCCAGGAGAGAAACTCCAAGGGCAAAATGCATGAAGTGATAAAATTCCAGATAAAGGAAGACATCACTTCCTTTGGAATTGGGACCCTGCGAAACGTCCTCCAATTCCCCAAGAAGAAGAAATTTCCTCCTCCTCCTTCCTCTGACGAAGTCATCTCTCTGCTCGATGCTATTGGCTACAAGTGGCCTGAGAGGGAAGGTGTCCCTCTCACCAAGACTGCTGCTACTGTCCACAAGACAGGGCTGAACGCTACATTCTACTACATATGGAACACGTTCGGTCTCTGTCTGACAGGGAAGACGGGAAGCACTGAACAGTTTCCCACTGTCATCCAGAACATGGTCTACTCCGCTATCAAGAACCGGAAGTTTGACTATGTTCGCTGCATCTGGGATGACATGGTCAAGAAGATCAAGAACAGAACCCGGGTGGTCAATGTCCCCTACACTCGGTTCTTCTCAGCTGTTCTGGAACTCCACATGGGTCCTGCCTACCCAACTGAAGGCAATTTCAACAACTACGCATTAGGACCGAAGTTCCTGGATCAGGTTCCTTCTCGTCCTGATGACGTACCACTCTCTGCGGTTCTGGTTGTTCCTGAACCCACACCAGACGCAGATGAGCAGCTCGCCTCCCCTCCTGACCAAGGTATGACTTCTCTCTTCTCATCCAAACCATCTTCTTCTCTTTCCCTGCATGCTATGTCAGTAGCTAACCCATTACTGACTTCCCCAGCTGCAACCACTTCTTCCGCGCTCCTGAAGCGCCCACCTCCTTCTGGATCCACTCCTCCTCCTCAACCCAAACGCGCCAAATCTAAGGCGCAGAAGAAAAAGAAGCAGGCGGCTGCTGGTAAGAAATATTACCTCACTCTCCCTGCAATATTTAATAGAACCTCTCGTTTATCTAAATCTTCTCTAGCCGCAGATACTCCTGCTCCTCAACAATTAGAACCTGAGGTTGTTCATCTGGAACACTCAGAGAATATGGACGGCAATCGTTCTGATGCCGTTCAAGCCTCAGGTAATATTTTTAAGCAACCTATTGCCATTTCTTCTTCTGTGAAAGCTATTGAGTCTTCTAGTGCTCATTTAGCTACTTCTTTTACAGGTTCTTTTGGAGCTGCTTCTCAGGGACATCCTCAGCTTCAGGATGATCCCTTCGACGAGTTCATCTTCACGGACTCCGAGCGACAGCTGAATACAGCTGAGCTCCGTCGTCAGTCCGCTGAACGACAACTCCAGGAGGCTCGCACAGCACTCCAACAACAGGAGGATGCGCACCAAGCCCATCTCCAGGCCTTGGAGCTGGAGCTTGCCTCGGCAAAGGCCGCTGCAACTGCTGCTGAAGCCGCCGCCGCTACTGCCGCCGCTGCTGCCACAGCTGCCACTCCGCCGCCAACGACCGTGACGTTGACGATTCCTTGTCTGGATGCTATCCATGACAAGGTCTCCCAGGTGGCCACTTCCTCCACCTCCCTCCAGGCGTCCATCGACGACCTGAAGGCCACCGCCCTGCCTGCTCTCTCTACTGCTATCACCAACAGCACCAACTCTCTCACCACTTTTCACAGTACAGTGGTGCAGAGGTTGGATGCTCAAGAGGCAGGGCTCCGCGCTCTCCAGGAGCAGGTGACTGGACTCACCACCGCCATCAACGCCATCACCACTGCTCCTCCGCCACCAGCGTTCTCAAACGCTGACAGGGATCTGCTTCAATCCTGCTTCTTCTCCTAGATCTCCTCCTTCTAATTCTCCTAGGTCTGAAGGAGAAAACTACCCTGACACTTCTACTACTTTGAACAGGGATGGGCGTTTAGACGCCGTGATAGAGCGACTCGAGAGTACAAGAGTAAAAATTCCTCTTCGTACCTCTTGGGACTCCGAGTTCGCCTATCTATCACAGGAGGAATACGAGGAAGCAATAAAGGCTCAGGAGGAGCATAATAAAAAGCAAAAGGAAGCATTCCTTTCTGCTCAAGCCGCAAGACGGCTCGCGTCTGATTTTGTCGAAGAAGACGACGAAATAAGTGTTGATCCTCTACTAGCACAGAAGGCCGCATTGAAGGTCTTCAACAGAAATGCAGAGGAACAGGCTGAAGAAGTGAATACCGAGCTTGACTGGTGCAGAGATCGTCTACATCTCCGAAAGCATGGTGCTGCCATATCTGGAATCCGTCTTCGCCGAACCCGCGGCAAGAGAGGTAATCCTGGCAAAACCTGGATCACCGTCAAACGCTCAGGAGTAAAATACGTTGAGCACACTCTTGACAAGTTAGACCGATACAACTTGTCAGAGTGGAATGAAATCAGAAGCCTACTTCCCAAAGCCAACAAGAACTACAGGGCTGAAGTAGAAGAAGTCATAAATGGACTTATTGCTCGCATCAGAAGAACAACAGAAATTCCTGATGACTTACTCCAACCTTCTTCAGCACAACCAATGCCTGCTGTTCGAAGATCAGCAGGCACTTCAACAAGGAGACCCACTCCTTGCTTGCCCAGGACTATTATCAAGCCACTGGATCTCTCGATGCTTGATCTTTCCTTTCCCTCAGGAGTATCTCTCTCTGAAGGTCAAGTCATCAGAGAACCTGTTCATGGTATTTGTGTAAGCGACAACTCTAAAAGTCTTCGCTTTCAGCGTTTCAGCGAGCTACACAAAGCACCCTATGAACACTTGGTATCGGTTCTCTTTATCGCACAAAAAGAAAAGAAAAACAAAGACAATAAAGAAATCGTTCGTACTGTCAGAGCTATTCTCGATCAAAGAATTGCCTTCGGTGAAACTCCTGTTCCCATTCAAGTCAAGACTGAGGTAGTTAGTGAAGACTCTGATAGTTAGGAATTTTTGTAATTTTCTTTCAGTACTTCATTTATGTACTTATGTATTTCCTTTTCTCTTGTAAAAATCCTATATGAGATTAATAGAAATGCAATTCAGTGCATCGTACTTTATTCCATCATAGTACTGAAAAAGATCCCTCAAAACAGTAAATGGGACATGTACCTTTATGAGTTCTATTTCCTACTGTTTCATCTAGACTTAGAATTTTTTTTTCTTTCTAGACTTAGACAATTTCTCCATTGTCTTATCATTATCATTTAGGGGGAGATTGTTGATCCAGCTCTCCTAAGACCTGATGAAATGATAATGATCCTCAATCTTTACTTAGTGAATACGTTTTTTACTTCTGTTATAGCTTGAGGAATTATCACTGAGATTGTTCAGTGTTATTCCATGTTACTTATGTTGTAACTTATTTTTATAATGATCAGGATCAGTGTTATTCCATGTTTACTGACACAAAAGTACATAAGGACAGTCTCTTTACTGTTCCCTCCGTACTTATCAGACCTCAAGGCAACTGTTTACTCACATCCTCTTTTGCACACCATGCAAAGAGTATTTGTTTATAGTAAATAGTACAAAGGACCACTTATAATGTGAAACGTACACAAAAGTGAGTCTGCATGCATTTAATGCATTGGGTATAAATAGGACTTGAAGAGATGTTCTCCATACATCTTCTTCATCCTAAAAATACCCTAATCCTTTCTTTCTTATTTCCTCTATCTTCTTTCTTCTCTTATCTTCTCACTTTAGTGCATAGTGAAAGAAAGCTTAGATTGTTTAGTTTAGACTTATTGTCTTTTCTATTTCCGCAACAATCTGTAAATTCATATTGTTAATATAACAAAGAATTTAAAAGTGAAATTTTGTGTGATTATATTCAACCCCCCCCCCCCTTCTATAATCCCATACACTATCTTTACTTGAAGGTCACCTCATTGGGACCAACAATGGTATTGACCTTGTCATGCAACCGGCAATTCGCCCATTCCCAATGCATGCAGTCAAGGCTACTGAGCATGCCGGGAAATCCGTGACGCTCTTCATGCGCGGCGTACAACTGCTCAATATCTTCGGAAGTCGGCTTGCGTAAATATAATTTTCCATACAGTTGTATAATTCCCAAGCAGAAGTTGTTTAGACAATCGCGTGTCGTTGTCGCTCCAATGCGGACGTACTCATCAAATGCGTCGGCGGTTATTCCGTACGCCAGTTGCCGAATTGCCGCCGTACACTTTTGTAAAGGAGAAAAACCCGTCCAAACCCGCCGCACCGCTGCGTGCAGCCTAAAAGATTGTGGAAGAGATAAGTCACTAAAAGGGTCAAAGATTTCGAGGCAATACTATTGAAGTTCTAGTGTACCAATACTAACAACTGAAAGTGAATTTTGGGTGAATATTGAATATGAATGATTGACTGATATTTTTTGCTTCAAATTTTTAATTTTTTTTAATTTTGTGATTTGAGGTTTTGGTTTTTATGCCTCTTTTATTTTTTTATTTTAATTAATAAAAATCGGAGTAGAGTTATGCCATCTAGCTTGACTAGATTTCAAAACCTTTACAAACATTGTGATGTCATTCGCCATTTCATTTGCTTAGAAAGTAGAGGTATGCAGGCATCTTTAAGCATGTTTGCACAGGGTATCAAAAATATCGTAGGAACGGCCCTGGATTTTATAAAAGAGGGTTTAGATAAGAGAGCTTTCCAGGGTTTGGAGACACCTCATTTGTACTTATGTATTTCCTTTATGCAACTGGGACACGTGAAACGTGTCATGAATCTGCCCGAGTGCCTAACTCCAACCGATAAGCTACCTTCCCAACTCGTGCTAAGACCGTAAACGACCCAATATAACGGGGCCCAAGCTTGCCCCTCTTGCGAAAACGAATCACCCCCTTCCAAGGTGAGACCTTCAACAAAACACGGTCACCCACCTGGAACTCTAGATCCGATCTCCGCTTGTCCGCGTAGCTTTTCTGCCTACTCTGTGCTGTCTGCAGGCGCTCTCTAATCCTCTGGATGTGCTCCATGGTCTGCTGAACCACTTCCGTGCTCCCGAGAACACGCTGGCCAACCTCACCCCAGCAGATTGGCGTCCGACACCTCCGCCCGTACAACATCTTGTACGGAGGCATCCCGATACTCGAGTGGTAGCTGTTGTTATACGAGAACTCCGCCAAGGGCAGATACATATCCCAACTACCTCCGAAATCAAGTACACATGACCGAAGCATATCCTCAAGCGTCTGAATCGTGCGCTCACTCTGTCCGTCTGTCTACGGATGGTAAGCCGTACTGAAGTGCAATCTAGTACCCATATCTGCATGAAACCGCTCCCAAAATCTCGAGGTAAAGCGGGTATCCCGATCTGAAATGATCGATACCGGTACCCCGTGCCTCTTTACCACTTCCTTCACGTACAGCTCCGCCAACTGCTCAGACGTAAAGCTCTCTCGAATAGCTAAGAAGTGAGCACTCTTAGTCAACGGTCTACTATTACCCAGATCGCGTCAAACTTTCGCGGCGTCTTCGGTAGTTTAGTGATCAGGTCCATGGTGATATTCTCCCATTTCCACTCAGGGATCTCTAACAGTTGCATCTTACCATGCGGTCGCTGGTGCTCTGCCTTGACCTTCAGACAGGTCAAACAAGACTCAATATAGCGGGCAACCTCCCGCTTCATCCCCGGCCACCAATAGTCAGCTCTCAGATCCCTGTACATCTTTGTAGCACCAGGGTGAATAGAGAGCCTAGACTTGTGTGCTTCCTCTAATAGGGTCTAACGAGCACCACCTGCAAGAGGAACCCACACTCGCTCATGCCTAGTCAAAAGTCCCCTACTATCCCGAACCATTAAAGGTAACTGGCCTCTAACCCGCTCCTTATTCTGGTTCTCGTCCAAGCTAGCCTCCTCTTGAGCTCGCCGAACCAGATCTAGAAAGGACGTGGTCACGGCCATCCGCAAGTGAGCCGTCTGAAACGACAACTTGGGCGCCTTTCGACTAAGCGCATTCGCTACCACGTTTGCCTTGCCCGGGTGATAAAGGATCTCACAATCGTAATCCTTTACCAAGTCGAGCCATCGACGCTGCCGCATATTCAAGTTCGGCTGATCCAAGAAATACTTCAAACTACGGTGATCAGTGTAAATGGTGCACTTCACCCCGTACAGGTAGTGCCTCCAGATCTTCAGCGCGAAAACCACTGCGGCCAGCTCTAGATCATGCGTGGGATAGTTAGCCTCATGAGGCTTCAGCTGCCTCGACGCATAGGCTATCACCCGCCCCCGCTGCATCAGAACACACCCCAAGCCAAGGTGTAACGCATCACAGTACACTGACATGTCCTCCATGCCCTCAGGAAGTGTCAAGACCGGTGCCTCGCACAACTTCCGCTTCAAGGTTTCGAACGCCTCTTCTTGCTCCGCGCCCCATACATACGGCTCGCTCTTCTTAGTCAGCCTCCTCAACGGTACCGCAATCCGAGAGAAGCCCTCGATAAAACGTCGATAGTAACCGGCCAAGCCCAAGAAACTCCGTATCTCGGTAGGAGTCTTCAGAATCTCCCAGCTCATCACTACCTCAATCTTAGAAGGGTCTACCTTAATGCCTTCCCGGTTAACAAGATGCCCCAGGAACTGGACTTCTTGTAACTAGAAAGCACACTTCGAGAACTTTGCGTAAAGTTTCTCCCTCCGCAACACTTCAAGCACCTCCCGCAGATGAGTCACGTGCTCCTCCTTCGTCTTCAAGTAGATCGGGATATCGTCAATAAAGACAATTACCGACTTATCGAGCATCGGTCGACAAACTCGATTCATCAGGTCCGTAAAAGCTGCAGGGGCGTTGGTGAGACCGAAGGGCATCACCAGAAACTCAAAATGCCCATACCGGGTTCTAAAAGCGGTCTTAGAAACGTCCGCCTCCTTCACCTTAAGCTGGTGATATCTTGAGCGAAAATCAATCTTTGAGAACCAAGCCGCCCCCTGAAGCTGATCAAAAAGGTCATCAATCCTAGGTAGAGGGTACCTATTCTTGACGGTCACCTTATTGAGTTCTCGATAATCGATACACATCCGGAGGCTCCCGTCCTTCTTCTTCACGAACAGAATCGAGGCACCCCACGGCGAACTACTGGGACGGATGAACCCCTTTGCCGAGAGCTCTTGCAACTGTTTGGACAACTCTTGCAGCTCGGGTGGTGCTAACCGGTAAGGAGTACGCGCAATCAGTGCAGCCCCAGGTACTAGATCGATGCCAAACTCCACTTCTCGCTCAGCCGGAACGCCCGGTAGGTCCTCCGGAAAGACATCCGGGTACTCACTCACTACCGGTACATCTGCAACCGACAGCTTCCTCTCTTCCGCCGTACTGGTCATTGCGTACGCCAAGTAGCCCGCACACCCATGCCGAAGGTACCTTCCTGCCTTTGCAACCGAACAAAACGCCAGCTGCTTCTTTCGTCCCTCACCGTACACGATGAGCTCTCCCCCACTTGGATTCTGGATGCGAACTAACTGCTCTGCGATGTCTAGAATGCCGTGGTTTCGGAACATCCAGTCTACACCCACTATCACATCGACTCCATTCATGGATGTAGGTATCAAGTTGATACTGAAGGACACCCCATGAATTACTATAGTGCAGTTCCGATAAACGTCCTCGCCAATTCGCACCTCCTCCGCTGCCACATCGATCGCCACGGGAAGGACTAACTTTCCTCGCTCAAGCTGGAAGTCCTTACAAAAAGCGTTCGATACGAAGGACCAAGTGGCTCCCGAATCGAATAGTACTAACGCAGGCCTCCCGTTTACGGGAAAACGCCTAATTTACAAATAACGAATTAACTACCAAGGAGTGCGCATGCAATTCTAAACTACTAGTTACAGGCTACTAACATAACATAACAGTTGAATAACTCGGTAGAAAGCTAAAACGTACCTGTAACCACATCAGGCTCCACCTTGGCCTCCTCGGCCGTGAGCTGAAAAACTCGACCTCGACTCGTTGAAGATGGCCCGCTCTTCTTCCCCGAAGAGCCGTCGGTAAACCGCACAGTAGAGGAAGCTGGTGCCACCATAGGTGCCGTCACTGGTGCTGCTGCCGTCGTTCCAACTAGCTGGGGGCAGTTCGGCTTAATATGGCCTGGCTAGAAACAGTGAAAACACGTCCTCGGTGCGATCCCGCACTCCCGACTCTGGTGTCCTGGCTTGCCACATTTGAAACATAACTCCCCGAGTGGTTCCTTCCGCATTTCGGACAGCCCGTGAACCCCTTACGACCATCGCTCCTCGGTCCCTTAAATTTCTTCGCTGGCACCAGTGCTAGCTCCGCCTTCCTCTTTCCTTGCCGCTGCTCCTCCAGATACATCTCTCGCTTCCGAGCTGCCTCCACCAACTCATTGAAGGTCTGATACCTCACTGTGGCCACAAACTCCTGGATCTCCGTCTTTAGTGCCTCACGGAACCGGTACATCTTCACTTCCTCAGATCCCACATAGTCAGGGCAGAACAAGGACTTCTCTAAGAACTGGGCGGTGATCTCGTTCACCGTCTCGGTAGTCTGCTTCAGGTTCAGAAACTCTGCCGTGATCCTCTCCTTCTCAATACGCGGTGAGAATTCCTCGTCAAGCAGCGTCTTGAACTCCTCGCAGGTCATCGCGCCAATTTGCTCCTCTGTACGGCTCTTCAGAATAAGCCCCCACCAGTCTTTACCCGCATTACGGAGCAGGTTAACCGCGTAGACTACCTTCATAGCGTCTGGGAAGCCACTGGTGCGAAACGCGCCTTCCACAGCAGCAACCCATCGATAGCAGGCGATAGGGTCCTTCTTCCCCTCAAAGTGCGGTGGCTGGCACGCCATGAAATCCTTAAACGTGCTAGCCCGGCCCCGTCCCTGGCTGGTACTGCTGGTCCCCGACCCACGTGCAGTGAAGGCCGCCTCGATCCGCTCATTCACGGCCGCTAGTAGCTCGTCCTTCATCTGCGCGAACAACCCTGGCAGAATCTGGTGCAAGGTCTCAGTGACCTGTGGGCCTATAACGTCCAACCAGTCTGGAGTCTCCTGCTCCTCCGAAGTCGACGTCCTCCTCGTGACAACCATACTAAAAGTTTACAAGAATAAACAACTTAGGGCAGTTCGAAAAGGGTGCAGTTCAATATCCGCAACTATATACTTCTACAATCCCGTTTATACCCACACTCATGCATACGTCTATATCTAGTCCTTAGTGTACATGCCACCTACCGACTAGATCATAGTCTACCCGCACCACTTACACAATAATCAACCGCCCATAACCACAACTCACAGGTTCCTTACCGTCATCACTATGTTGAGATTCTCCAAGACTTAATCAGATTCGAATCTGCACCATTGTCTATAGTAGTGCTATTATTTGGGCCCGCACTACTATAACCAACCAAGATTTTTGGCCGGTTTAAGTTTACCGAGCACCAACCAGCAAGTTAGTGTCCTGTAACCTCTTCCCGCCGTCTCAAGGTGCTTACATTCGAGTTTGATACCGCCTTAAACTAAACCTCAACCTAATGACTAGGCGGTACCCGTACCTCAACAAACCACATAAATTTCCCTATTGACTACACAGTCAATTCCACAAATACTATCGATATATAAATACATGTAGCATGCGATTCAGACTCAATAGCCCAATAATATTACGATACATTTACAATTATAAAAATAACTCACCCCCGTCGTGACGCTCCCGCCGACGATTCCGACCTTTGACTCGTTATTCTCCCAGAAATAAATTTTGGGTTTAAGTCCAACCACGCGCACGCTCGAAAACGTACGCGCTGATTCTCTTAAACCACGCTCTGATACCAAGTTGTTAAACCCCAAATCCAAAACAAAGTTTTATAAAATAATTTCCTTTCTAAGTTGATAAGTAAAATTTTTAAAATACAAGAACCGTTCCAAAATTCCCAAAGCCATCGACTAAGAAAAACAGTTTAAACAATAGTAGAGTCAATAAAAGTCAACTTTAATAAATCCATAAAAATCCGAAGTCAAACATCGTTGGAACGTCGGTCTCGAGATCACATCGGGGCCTTGCCCTTATCCTTGGCCGGTAAAGTACCTGAAAAAGGATGTCAACTAACGGGGTAAGCGGATGCTTAGTGAGTTAGCACTACACATGAAATACATATAGCATGCATACGTACCGAACGGGTACCAATCACAACCACCAAATCGCATAAAATCATCAATATATCACACAACCAATCACATGAGATTATAATAAACTCCGTCGTTTTGGACACGGGTCGGACCCCACAACTCACCAAGGGCATGTGGTTCCCTTTTCTCCTGTCGTTTTGGACACGGGTCGGACCCCACAACTCACCAAGGGCATGTGGTTCCCTTTCATACATCGTTACGGTAAATAAACAAACCATACATAATCATATATAGTGTACTCACCTGATACACGCTACCAAGCACAAAATAACGCGATTCCTCTACAACAAACTGAAACAATTTAACATATACTATTGTTACAATTTAACTAACGGTCTCGTGGAAACCTCGCTACCCTACAACCTTACAACAAAACCTCACCGGAGTTTTAAACTAACACACAACAACGGCGACACGGATAACTCCCTCGGATCCCGAACGACTAGACAATGGTCAACCGTTAATGGATGGCGGCTGCCGCAAACCGCCACCGCTGGACCACCGCTGCCGATTGGCAACTCGGTGGCAGCAGCGGCTAACCGCCACCACCTTCGGTCTTCCGGCCAACGACGGCAGCAGCAGCATGGCTGCCACCACCGCCGCTCAACAACAGCAACGGCAAGGCCGCCGCCGCCGGTTCATTAGAAGCATAACGACGGCAGCAGCGGTAAGACCCGCCACCACCGCCGGTCAACATCAGCAACTCAGCCAGCAGCCCCCGTCGCCGGCCAAGGCCGGCGCGCTGCTCTTCTCCACCCGACACCGCCGGCTACCTGCCGTTGACGGCGCCGCCTAGGGTCGCCAATTGAACAGCAGCAACAACATCGAACACCACCACCGGCTTCATCGCCGTGGCAACAACCAACACAACCGCTTCCGCACGAACGCGACCTCAGTCGCGCCGGCGTCCACGGCGGCCCCTCTCTTGCCGCGTCAGGCACGACGGCTTACTGCCGCCACCGCGACGGCGTTAACCGCACAACAGCGGTCGCCGGAGAGCTACACGACTAGGCAAAGCTACAAAGATGGTTTAAAATCCTTACCTTGAAGATTCCGGCGACCACCTCTTCGATGAAGCTCTAACTCTCCGTCGACTATTTCTCCCTCTCTCTCTCTCAACGAATTTTCCTGATAACTCTCTTCCTCTCTCTATCTTTTCTCTTATGGTTGCTTTTTCCCAAGAATGAGGTGTCAGGCCTTTTTAAAAGGCTATTTGACTCTTTCCTTAAAGCCTAAGTTGACTCCAACTCTTTTTTTTTTTAAAGAACTTATCAACCAATCAATATTTATCCATCTAAAAAAAACACAAGGTAAATAATTAAATAAATAATAAAACAAAAAGGGGTGTTACAATAGAGATGGTTGTTAGAGATATATGGTAGATAGAGATAGAGATAGAGATAGTTTAATTGTTGTTACAAATAGAGAGATTCTTATAGTATAGAGAAATAAAATAGTTTAATATGTAAATTACTTCTGTAGAATTTTTTTTATAATGACATGTATGCGACCATAAAAATGTCCAAGTACATATCACTACAACAAAAATGACTTTATAGGACGCAAAAAAAAAGTGTCCCAATAGACCACTTTATAGGACTTAATTTATAGGACCAAAAAACAAAGTGTTCTATCTAAAGGTGTTGTAATAGGTTTATACGACGCTTTTAAATGTCTTAACAAGTTTTAACACACTTTTAATTCAAAGTGTCGTATTAACTATTTTGTAGGACATTTTTGAGAAAGTGTCATATAAACCCATCTTTTTTTAGGACACTTGTTATTATAGGACACTTTTTCAAATAATGTCCTATAAAATAGCTAAAATGATGTTTTCTAAAATAAGTGTCCTAAAAACTTGTTACGACGCCAAAAAAATGTCTTATAAACCTATTACAACACCTTTAGATAGGACACTTTGTTTTTTGGTCCTATAAATTAAGTCCTATAAAGTGGTCTATTAGGACACTGTATTATTTTGGTGTCCTATTAAGTCATTTTTGTTGTAGTGTGTTTTGGCGGGAAAAACCAGAAATCGACTTACCAGAGCACGACACGTGGCAGTCTATTTATTCTTTTATTATATAGTGTGTGTGTGTGTAAGGGGGGGGGGGGTATGTGAGTTTATGATAAAACTGATGTGACGCTGATGTGGCAGAGTGGGTTGCACTACGGATACCCTTTGACTATGTCAATTGGTTTCGGTAATAAAAGAATAAAGGATTGATGATAGGTTATGGTTATCTACACTTGCATATATCATTTGCATGAAACTCTTGGTTTGTAAATTAATCTATCATTACGTTTGTATTTTGTAAGGTTAGGATGTATTGAGAAGTCGAGATTAACACGAGAACTATAAAAAGTGGTTATCAACTTTTGGATAAGGATTAGATATGTACATTAGCTAGGATGAGATAATTTTAAATATAATTTTAAGAAAACTATAATATATTATGTGTGTCTGTTAACTTTTATTATATAATTTAATTTAAAGTTCTTACTATTCATTTTCATTTCAGTTTACCCCGCTCATCGGATTCAGGTTGGGAAAATAAAATTAGATAGCCGTTCCGTACATGTGGTTCTCAATACCCCTCCTCGCCTAGTAAACACTAGTTCTAAGTTACAAAAGAGAATACAATTTTATATTTTAAACGGACATATCTACTTTATTTAATTAATCAAATATAAAATTATAACATTATCAATTTAACAAAACATTTTTTTAATTTTATACAAGATATACATTAACCCAACCTATTATGATACGGGTTAGACCCGGCCCATTAAGTCGGTCCAAACCTACAAATTAATATTCGTTGGTATTCTCTCCTGCTGATAAATTTTCCGATGGCTGGTTCTCGTTCCAAAAGAAAGCACCGGCGGGCAACCATGGCTACCACCATTGAGAAACTCCCGGACCATCTTTTATTCGACATCCTAATTCGGGTCCCGGCGAGAACGCTTGCCCAGATGAGGTCCGTTTCGAGACCCTTGAATGCTTTATTATCTGAACCCTCCTTCATAAAATCCCACCTTCATCGTTCCATCAAAAGCGACGATGAAATCCTTCTGGTTTTCAAACATCTTTACTCATTCGAAGTCACGGCACACCGCTCTAGCTCTCCCCATTTGGAACTCCGTAATTTCATTCAATTTCCATATATCGGTCTTCATGAATTTATCGGTGCTGTTAACGGCTTAATCTGCTTGCAGTTAGTAACTGGTAATGAATATTTCATTCAGATCTGGAACCCTTCTATCTCGGCCCTTTTAGAACCTTCGCAAATATCTATTTCAAGAGAATATCGAACTAGTTTGCGGTTCGGGTTTGATCCTTGTAACGATGATTACAAGATTGTAAGGCTTTCTCACCTCCCTACAGACGTTGTGCTTGTACACGTGTACAGTATGAGAAAGGGTTGTTGGAAATTGATCACCGAAAGGTTTCTCTCCTATCTATGGAGATCCGGTGAAGACAAAGTTTGTGGAGATGGCCATGATGGACATCTCCATTGGCTCTGCTATCATGGTGCTGATCATAAGATAGAAACGATAGTGGCATTTGATTTGGGTACCGAGAGGATGAGTGAAATAGGTCTTCCGGTTGATAAGATGGGTCGCAAGAACGTTCTTGGAGTTTTGGGTGGAAAACTGTGTTTGATGTCTTGCCTTGAAGATCATAATTGTGAAGTGTGGTTGATGAATGAGTATGGGAATGCTGAATCATGGGCCAAACACCATGTGTTTTCACAGTTTAGTGCCAATAATATGAGACCTTTAGGATTCACGTTAAGTAACGAGTTTCTATTTGCAACTTCTGAGGTTCTTTCTATGTATGATCCGGTTGCAGCCAAGGTTAAATCGTTTATGTTTAAGGTGGGCCGAGGCCGTCATGCCAAAGTTGTTCCATATGTTGACAGTCTTGTTTGGATCACTCCTGATAAGCGTAAAAGGTGTAGTGGAAAGCGTATGGTTACTACAAGCAAAAGCTAATAGGCATGATGCAAATGTTGATCTATTTTATGGCTGGCTTTCTAGTTTTGATGTTTCAAAAGCTAATAGTCATGATGCAAAGGTTGATGTAGTTTATGGCTTTCTAGTTTTGATATTTTTACTTTTGTGG
>CM058043.1:84682398-84805134 GCA_030169165.1 Centaurea solstitialis
ATCCCAGACCACATTGGGCCCAGACTAATCGTCGACAATTTTTACTATGTCATAATAGTCTGTCAATCATTCTCATCACCTAATCATCAAATAACAACCCCTTAATTTTTGTTTAGTTTTTTAATTGGGGTGAGCAAACCCGAATTCTCCCGAACCGAACTTGAAGGGTTCCACCAAAATTGATTATATTCGAACTCCCATACCCAAGGATTTAATCAGTAGTATAGGATCAGTGCGGGCATGTTATTGGGCCCCGAACCCGTCCGATCCTTTCAAGGTACAATTTGTTGTAATCAGAAAGGGAAAAGTCCAAAAAAAACCCAACAAACTATTCTATTTTGAATGGTTAAGTCCCTAAACAATTTTTTTGAACAAAAAATTCATTAAACTTTCTCATTTTGAATGATTAAGTCACTAAACTATTCTTTTGAATGAGAAAACCATTAAACTTTTTCGTTTTGATTGATTAAGTCCTTGAACAATTTATTTTTGATAAATAAACCATTAACCTTTCAAAAATTGATTACTTACCCCCTTTTAATAAAAAAAAATAAAATTAAATGTAACCAACTATGAAGGCTTTAAAGGTAAAATATAACTATGTTAGTTTAGGTTAAACAAATATAAGTAGCAAAGTATTAAAAATTCAATGATTTATTTTGTTGGAAAAAATGTTTAGGGACTTAATTATTCAAAATGAAAAAGTTTAATGGTTTTTTCATTCAAAAGAATAGTTTAGTGACTTAATCATTAAAAATGAGAAAGTTTAATGGTTTTTTTTGTTTAAAAAAATTGTTTAGGGACTTAACCATTCAAAATAGAATAGTTTGTTGGGTTTTTTTGGACTTTTCCCAATAAGAAACATAAAGTTTTGGTGTTTTTTTTAAAGATTAGGGGGTTGAGGAAAAATACATTTTACCCTCAATTGAAAAGTGAAATTTCTCAGTCACAAATCTCCTCTTGATTTCTCGACTACACTACACACCGCCATGACCCGACGACCGAACCTCTCACGGAATTCCTCTCTGTTTGTTAGTTCTATTCTACATTTCTAATTTCTAAATTAAAATTTTTATTTATTGTCTTTATACTATAGATTATAAATGTGCTTAGATACTCAGGGGTGTGTTCAAACGTGAACCACTTTTTGGTTGTGAACGTGAGGACAACCGAGAGCGCGACACGTGGCGGATGACTAGGCGTCACGTCAGGTCCACGGCGGATGAGTAGACGCGATTCATGGGAGGGCATTGAATTAAAGGAGGAGACCACACTCAAAGCCGTCACGTGTCGCGCTCTCGACTGTCCTCACGTTCACAACCAAAAAGTGGTTCACATTTGGACTTTCCTCTAGATACTTATTGTCATATGTGGATTTATAAATCTTTACCTTTTGGGGATTTTTAGAGTTGATAATAGATTATAGGTGTTCTCAATTAGATAGTTAGAATGTTAGTTCGATTGCTTAGATTATACATCCTCTTATTTGCATTGCCTTATGATACTCTCTTTAAGTAAATTTGTTGGATTTGGTTAAAGGTTTCAAATAATTGAATTTTTTTTAGTGCAAGTCTGATAAGCTATATTTTTCACCTTCACTTTCGATCAAAAGAGCCAATTAATTAATTCAATTTCATCTTAAAAGGCTTTGATATATATGTTTTATAAGTGCAGGCCCAACAAAAGTGCAGGCCCAACAAAAGGAAATAAAAGAGAAAAGCCCAACTGAGAGAAGAAAAGAAAGAAGCAGCCCAAGAAGGCTTCTCCATCACACGCACATACGAACGAAGTCAGAGAAGCGGGCGGCTTCCAGGCTTGAAGCCGCGTCCCACCCGCCGATTACACTGTGATCAACCAAAATTGAGGACCGAAATTGCCATAGCTTCGAAATTGAACGGTTTTCTTAGGCCATCCACAGTGGTACCACCCATACCACCTGCATAGACTGCCACCTCAGCGCCACATCAGCTTTACCACTACCTTACCATTACCATACCATTCACCCACACCCGTACCACTCATACCACCTATATATATTTAATACTAAAATATTACTTTATATATATATATACATTGTATGTATATATGTGTGTGTGTTGTTGTTTTATTTGATGAACGGTGAATCCATACCGATCTCGTCCATACCGTTAGCCATACCATCCATCCTCTTTGGTGTTACCGCCGGTACCATAGCGGTACCGGCGCCATACCGCTATGGCCGCGGATGGCCTTAAGGGAGAAGGAATCGACCTACAGACCTTCATGCGACCTCCGAGGGTTCAACCCACGTCCCAAGTCCCGTCAGGGGCTGTTTTCACCAAATCGCATGTGCCCAAAATTGATGCCCACGATCTATTTGAGCGCTTATTCAATTGGTGGTCTAAATGGAAGCTCTGAACTGTCGATTAGTAGGAGGGAGGAGATCAATCGGAGGAGGAATCGACCGGGAATAATCGATTGGAAGAGAAGGAACGAGGCTTGAAAGACAACTCTCATCAATTTCTACTTTCTTTAGGTAAATTCTTTAGGTTTAGTTTAAATCTTTTCGTTCCAACATTAGGTAGCTTTAGATTTTTGATGCAATTACTTTGTGATTCCATTGTAAACAATTTGGGACAAGCTTATTTGCTTGATTTCTGGTTTAATGTTATTTTCATTTGAATGCTCAAATAGTCTGATCAATTAGTTGACGTTCTTATGGAAAAATTGTTATTCAAAGTCTCGGATACGTAATCATCTGAGAAATTTGATAAAGTGACGATTGAACTTGTTTGGTTTCGATAAGGTTTCCGCATTGGGTTCTTGAAATCTTGCAATCAAAGCTTTAGTAAGCCGAGCTTATGTGCTTATTGCTTTGGATTGGTGTTTTTCTATTTCGGTAAAGCTAATTACACCTAGGAGTTTAAGAGCTTATTTAAATTCTTATTTGTGATTAAGATCCGGTTGAAGAGCTTATTTTAATCGGTGTAAATCTAAGGAAAAGCTGAGGTTGTCAGAGCTCGTTGACAACCATGGCCAATTTGAGTTTGTTACTTATGTTTACGTTTTTGGAATCAATGATAGGTAATGGCATCTTAATCTGGAGTGAACTAATGTTGAGTTCTTAATTCATCGTTATTTCTAATTTTTATCATATGTTTAGTTTGATAATCAAATCCCCCCCCCCCCTTTATTTTAGTTTGTTAAAAGTGTAGAAGCCGAGTTTTAGTCACGACCAATCTCTGTGGATTCGATCCGACTTACCGCTAGTACAAATTATTTTGTAATTAGTCGTTAGTTGGAACACTTTTATTATTTGACGGTTTCGACAGCCGTCAAAGTCAAATCATTAATTTCATATATTTCAAAACTAAACGGTTTGCAGTTTGAGTAAAAAGCTACCCCATTTGTTAAATGCTTACCCAAGTAAGCACTTAATTGTATCATTTACCTTATGGTCGTTACTAATAGAGGATGGAAAGTACCGATAACAGGTAAGAGGAAGACAAGGATTGACATTTGAGAGTGTTACCTAGTAAGTTAGAATTTATAGTAACATAAAATTGAATCCGACAATTTCTTTCTGTAATTGAAAAGGCTTCTTTACTTAAAAAAATTGTCCGATATATTTACTTGATTTCGAGCAATATTTCATCCGAAAGTATTGAACTTGAATTTATAGACTTGATGTTTTTCCAGAAGACTAGAACTTGGGTAATGTAGAAAAGGTACTATGATAATGATGAAATAAAAAGTAAATTACATATTTGGTCCCTATGGTTTTGTGTTTTTAATACATTGAATCTATTTTAGAAATATCTATGAATTTAGTACCTATGGTTTACACTATATAATGCTTTGGGTCCCTAATTTTTAACTTCATTAACTTTTTTGTTAAATAAATTAATTCCAAGAGTATTTGTCATCTTAAAGGAGATGAAACTGGTATCTAAAAATAGTTAAAATAATTAATTTCATATAATATATAATATATTTTGTTTCTTTTACTATTAATTTAATCTAAAGTTATTAATATACGAATTCATCAGTTACAAAAGAAATACAATTTTATAATTTAAACAAACATAACTATTTTATTTAATCAATCAGCTACAAAATTATAACATTATCAATTTACATATTATTTTTTAACTATAAGCACAATGTATACAAAATGTAGCATTGCCAACAGGTAGGTTTACGCTTAGGTTGTGCTTGACAAACTAGCTGATAAGCTAGCTATTGAGTAATAAGCTAGCTTATAATTAACTTGTGTTTGGCAAAAAGTAGCTTATTAGTATGTAAAATGACCAAAAATGATACTTTTAAATATAATAATTAATACTAATTAGAGTATAATTGAAAAAACTACAAAATGCCTCATGAAACGCTACTCTAATTAGCGTTTCAGTAACCTTGTTTATAAGCAAAGTTTTATACAACATGTTTGGATGAACTAACTTATAAGCTATAAGACTATGTGTATCGCCCTTGTTGGCCGAGCGGGATTTGGGATGAGTTTCAGGCGGTCTCAATCGGGCTGGGGTACAAGGATGGGAGGGTCTGGCGGTGGCTTTGGACTCGATCGGTTTCCCCAAACCATCCAAACCGATTGCAATTAATGATGCTCTCTCTCTCTCTCTCATACACCTTCTTTTTCTTTTTTTAATTAAAATATATAAACTAAGTATTTGGTTTTATAGATTGCAGTTTTATTGTAAATTTATGATAAAATTCATACGGTGCCAATGTGGCAAAGTGGGCTTACACTCCTGCCCTAAGCTAACAATAAATTACACCCGGCCCATTAAGAGGGTTAAAACCTGCAAATATTTGATGCTTGTGTATAACGCTTCTGTAGCCGAGAAATTTCTTCCCAAAGAAAGCAACGACCAACAATGGCTACCACCATTGAGAAACTCCCCAAACATCTTCTATCCGACATCCTCATTCGGGTCCCTGCGAGAACGCTTGCCCAGATGAGGTCCGTTTCCAAACCCATGAATGCTTTATTATCTCAACCCTCTTTCATTAAATCCCACCTTCATCGTTCCATCGAAACGATGAAATTCTTCTGGTTTTCAAGGACGATGTATCAACCGAAGCCACAGCACACCCTTCTAGATCCCCCCATTCGGAACTCCCTAATTTCATCAAACTTCCTGTTTACGAGGAGGATCTATATATTTGTCACGAAGTTATCGGTGCTGTTAACGGCTTAATATGCTTTCGTTACTTAACCACTAATGGTTATGTCATTCAGATCTGGAACCCTTCTATCTCGGCCCTTTTACAACTTCCGCAACTAGTTATTAATGGTGAACGTCAAACTAATTTTCGGTTCGGGTTTGATCCTTATAACGATGATTACAAGGTTGTCGGGCTTTCTGAGCTCCGTAACGATGTTGTGCTGGTACACGTGTACAGTATGAGAAAGCGTTGTTGGAAATTAGTAACGGACAGGTTTCCTCCGCATCTTGAAGTATTTGTTGAAGACAAAGTTTGTGGAGATGGCCATGATGGCCGTCTCCATTGGATCTGCTTTCATGATTATGATTATTATCAGGATGATTCAGAAACGATAGTGGCATTTGATTTAGTTGCTGAGACGATCAGTCAAATAGGTCTTCCGGTTGTTGTTAATAATCGCCAGAACGCTCTTGGAGTTTTGGGTGGAAAACTGTGTTTAATGTCATGCCTTAAAGATCATAACTGTGATGTGTGGTTGATGAATGAGTATGGGAATGCTGAATCATGGGCCAAACACCATGTGTTTTCACAGTTTAGCGCCAACAGTATGAGCCCTTATGGGTTCACGTTAAGTAACGAGTTTTTATTTGCAACTTTTGGGGTTCTTTCTTTGCATGATCCGATTGCAGACAAGGTTAAATCCTTTATGTTTATGGTTAGGCCTGATGAGACTAGAATTGTTCCATATGTTGACAGTCTTGTTTGGATAACTCCCGATAAGATAAGCGCTGAGCGTAAGAAGAAAAGGAAAAGATGTATGGTACCAAGCAAAAGCTAATAGGCATGAGTCCAATGTTGATGTTTTTTTATGGGTTTTCTAGTTTTGATGTTTTAATGTACTTTTGTGGTTTCATGCATGAACAACTTGTCAGATATTTAAACATGTTTCTAACTCATACTAATGTACTTTTTGGTGTTGGTTTGGATGTAACGCTTTAGCCTTTCACCTTCTTGTATTTGTTTATCTCTTGCTAAGAGCTTCTCCAATCTTCAAGTTTGAGCCTTACCATTGTAGACCTTCAAATATTTTTTTGCTACATTCTTTTAGAGGATTTGTTATATAAATATTTTATAAAGTGCAATGTATATATATATATATATATATATATATATGAATGAAATAAAATTCATGCTATCAAGGATTTTAAATGTCCCAAATATTTTGGCTAGGCTATCAAAATAACAGTAGATCTTTGAGTCACTTGCTTTTCTTAATAAGTGAAATGTCTTCCAACGAGATATGCATGTCTAAACTTCTCTTGTTTTTGTATTTTCTTTATTATTGATTGATTTATCATTTTATCAATAGATATTCACTCATGTTTGTGGGTTAGCACATGATGTTAAAAAAATTAGCATTAGAGTTGAACTGCTTCATTAATTCTCAAAGATTATGGAAACATCATTCGCAAACTTTGTGAAATGGCTCAAGAAGATGAAGATGATAAAAGAGAATTAGAGTTGAGGTCGGTAGGACATTAAGGGGGTGTTTGTTTTTTCCACTTATCACTTTTTCAGCACTTTTTTGGGAAAAACCACTTATTCGGTCAGTGATTTTCCCATTCAGACTGTTTGTTTTTTATTTTTATTAAGTGCCACTTATCACTTTTTCACCACTTACTGAAAAAGTGCTGGTAAAACCACTTTTTGTTCACTTTTTCACTTTTTCATCAAGCTTGGACTTGTATGAATTATTCATTAAGCTTTGACTTGTTTGAATTGTTCATTAAGGTCATTGAGCTTGTTTGGATTGTTTATTAAGCTCATTAAGCTTGTTTGGATTGTTAAAGTTTACTATTGTACTTGATTGAGTTGACGTATTTCAGTTGATTTTAGTTATTATGAATAATCAGATTCAGATTCATATGTTTGACAATTTACAAAAACAAACAGTCTTGACAGATTTAGATTCAGTCTTCAGCACCACCACTTAACAATCAGAAGTGGAAACAGACTCAGTCTTCAGCATCACTTAAAAAACAAACGACACCTAAGTTTTGGCTTCCATGGGAAACTCATGATCCCGCGATATCTTTATCAAATTGGTATCTATTAATCTATATATGTGCAAAAAGTTGTTAATTGCAAATTGCATTATGTTGAATTTTTATTTTACAATGCTCGAGAATATAGCAAATTAAGAGGCTCTTTATTGTTTTGTTCTAAGTTAGTGCATCTTTCGTGCTTCAGTCAACTCAATGTATTGGAACAATTAAAGGAGGGAACAATTGTTCGACTTGTATTGGAACCTCTTGTCAACCGAGTAAAGTTTTGACGGTTCATTGTCAACCAAGCCACATACTCGAGGTCTCAATCAGGCCTACTATTACTATTAGTCTATCCCAACTTTTTACAGGCCTTCATTGTGAATGCACCAAATAATTCAAAAATATGCGCAAAAAGTTCTATTTGAAAATTGAAATTATCTCTGTAGAACATTTGCATCTTGCCGCATTGCACGAATATATAGCTAGTCTATTTGTTATAGGTATGAGTAAAATTATTTTATCCGCGCAAGTACATAGAATTGAAAAGAGGAATTTGTGTTTAGCCGTTGTGTAAGAGCATCTCCAACAACTTTAGCTTTAAAACAGAGAAAATGAGACATTTGTTCTTTAAACTCCTTCAACAAATTCTTTATATTGTTCTCTAAGGGTGCGTTTGGTACGCAGACGGGACAGGACAGGACAGAACAGGACAGGACAGGACAGAACATGACAGGACAGTGTCCAGCGTTTGGTAAGTTAGAACAACATAGGACAGGACAAGCCAGAACATGTTAAAATGACCAGTTTACCCCTAATGAGCTGTGTACTGTTTTATTAATAAATAATCAATTTAATGCATAATAACAAAGAATTTAAAACCTTATAATATTGTTTTATTGATAAAGTCTATAAGTTGTCGCCGGAAGTAGCAGTCGCAAGTCGCCGGACATCGCCGGAGAGGGAGGCGGAGGCCGCCGGACGTCGGACGTCGCCGGAGGTAGCAGCCGCACGTCGCTAGAATCGCCGGAGAGGGAGGCGGAGGCCGCCGTACATCGCCGGAGGTAGCAGCCGCAGGTCGCCGGACATCGCCGAGAGGGAGCGGGGCGCCGGAGTCGCCGGAGTAGCAGCCGCAGTCGCCGGACATCGTCGGAGAGGGAGGCGGAGGACGCGGACGCGGACGTCGCCGAGGTAGAGCCGCAGGTCGCCGGACATCGCCGGAGAGGGAGGCGGAGGCCGCCGGACGTCGCGGAGGTAGCAGCCGCAGGTCGCCGGACATCGTCGGAGAGGGAGGCGGAGGACGCCGGACGGCGGACGTCGCCGGAGGTAGCAGCCACAGGTCGCCGGACATCGTCGTAGAGGGAGGCGGAGGTCGCCAGAGAGGTAACAGCCGCAGGTCGCCGGACATCGCCGGAGAGGGAGGTAGATCCGAGGTCATGAAATCAAAGAGGAGATGGAGTTTGGGAGAAAGCGGTTGAAGAAAAAAAGAAGGGACACTTAATTAGGTTTCTTATTTTAGGGGTATTTTGGTCATTAAGTTCCTTGTTCCACTTAGTTCCATGGGTAAGGGGGTGGACACACTTGTCCTATGTCTTGTGCTACTGTGTTCTACTTAGTCCATGGTTGGGGCGCGCCAAACGCAGGACAGGACTGTCCTGTCCTGTCCTGTCCCACCCTTTCAAGTGCACCAAACGCACCCTAAAGTACATAAGACTAGAAAAATCTTCAATTTAAATAATTTTGTAAAACTTATTGTAAATATCTAAATAACATATATAATAGATGTTGAAATCTCTAAAATAAAGAATTATATTTGTTCGAGTTAAATATAAATATCTTTATAGATTTTAACATTTGAGTCTAAACTTGACAAAAAGCCGACCCGACATGAAATAACTCAACTCGTTAAGGTAAGTATGTTGGCACGATAAGACACAGATTACACCGGTAAGGTTAGATATCACTACTAAAAAATTTGTATTACTGACGGCCATTACCGATTGCTAAAAGCAGTCGGAAATTTCCTACCGTTTTCTGATGGTTTACCGATTTCTTCTTTTTAATTTTCTTTTTATTTACTTTTTAATAAGTCGTCAGTAAACTGTCAAAAACACAGTCGGAAAAAGGTCGGTAACCCGTTGGAAAGCCGTCAGTAAATGAAACAGTAGGAAAACAGTCGGTAAAAGTCGTCGAAAACACCGCAGTAATTTTACCAACTGCGTTTTTAGCGACACTCAGTTCGTCTGAAAACGATCAGTAAAGCCGATTTCCGACTGTTTTCCGATTATTTCGGCTGTCAATAATACTTTTTTTTTTTCTAGTTGTGTATAAATATTATCATAATTATATAACAATATTTAATTTTAAACTTATGTGAACACTCGCCGCAAAACTATATTATCATAATTATATAACAATATTTAATTTTAAACTTATGTGAACACTCGCCGGAAAACTCTCAATCTCTCATGATCCATCGTCGGTGAATTTTAATGAAACAATGACCGGATGAGTTTAACGTCGGCAAAACCCACCATTCTAATGAAATTTGTTACAAAAATAAAAGATAATGCATTAATTATTTTTTTAAATGGCAACCGTTATCGTGGCCATAATTATCTCAAACAATCCTTCTTTTTTTTTTAAACCGAAAAATTCTTTATTTATCTGTATAAGATTACAATTACAATAATGCCTTTTATATTTAATTTAATTAAATAAATAATAGAATTATTTGATTGGTTAATAAAAATTTGTAGAGTTTGTAATTTAATAGTGATTTGCAAATAATCATTCCCGTGAATATATATTATTACACATAATTATTATTTTTATATATCTTCATAAATCATAATCTATATATAATAAATAAGTATCTGGGTTGTCACGTGTCTTTTGATGAGCTGAAATCAGTATTTTTCCTCTTAACATGAATTTGGAAGCAGTTTACAGTTTTCAGTTCATTTAGGCTTATCTGATTGACACGCACCATCTTATATAATCCTCTTCTTTTTCATTATTTATATAACTTTAATCTTCTATTTTATACTAAGTATTCATATAATTAGTTATTTATTTTACGTTTAATCCCTTTTTAACTTTTTTTATTTTGTATCACTATCATATAACATAAATAATTGTATATTATAAATTAAAATTCATTGAAATTACGTTTGTTATTTACAAATTTTAACCATTTATAATTGTCTGGTGAATCATAAAACTAACATCGTGTGATGTAGAATAATACCAAAGATGAAACAAGATTTCTTTTTTGAGTTCTCGAGTTCAAATTTAAAAAACTTTGTGCCACATGGCACGCATGTATGCTCTAGTTAGTAATATTTGTTTGTAAAAAGTTTGTTTTAACAATATAGTGTAAAAGAATGGTAAAACTCAATGATGATTTTCACTTTTATTCTTATGGAATATATACAGTCATACATGCCTAAAATATAAGCCATAAATATGGAAGAGATTACAAAAAAAAAATTAGAATATATATATATATATATATATATATTCTATTATAGTGTAGCGTATTATAATATATCGTTAATTTTTGTTTAAAACAACTTGTATTTTTTGTTTTGTAAAATTGCTTATCAACTTATATCATGTTAAACCGTAGTTTTATAAGAAAAGTTTGAATTACCTTATGGCAATATCAATTATAATAAGATGATAAATTGTTATTTTTAATGTTTGACAACCAAGTAAATAGCGTTTTTTTTACTCTAAACTTTTCCAATAGTATCGGAATGCTGAATCATGGGCCAAACACCATGTGTTTTCACAGTTTAGTGCTAATAATATGAACCCTCTTGGATTCACGTTAAGTAACGAGTTTCTATTTACGAGTTCTGGTGTTCTTTCTTTGTACGATCCAATTGCAGCCAAGGTTAAATCCTTTATGTTTAAGGTTAGGCATGATGCCGAGTTTGTTCCTTATGTTGACAGTCTTGTTTGGATAAATCCCGATAAGCGTAAGAAGGAAAGGAAAAGATGTATGGTCCAAAAGCTAGTAGGCTTGATGCCAATGCTAATTTATTTTATGGGTTTTCTAGTTTTGATGCATGAGCAACTTGTCAGATATTTAGACAAATGTTTCTAACTCATACTAATGTACTTTTTAGGTGTTGGTTTGGATGTAACTCTTTAGCCTTTCACCTTCTTGTATTTGTTTATCTCTTGTTAAGAGCATCTCCAATAGCTTCTTTAAGTTTGAGCCTTACTATTGTAGACCTTCAAATATTTTTTGCTACATTCTTTTTAGAGCATTTGTTACATTTTTATTTAATTTGTACTACTTTATAAATCATTTTACTCTCAAGATCTTAAACACAACCATATAAAGTATTAGGTTCCTAGTAATGCATATCCAATCTTAATAAGGTTGATGATTTGGATTCTTTAGCATCGTTTGGTTTGATTTTCAGGTTAAAGTTGATAGCTTTTTACATCTATATGGGTGGATTCAGGGCCGGCCCTGACATTTTGGAGGCCCTGTGCGAATAAATAAATGTGGCCTTGTAATTTTTTACTTCTATTGTTTATTAAGTTAATTATTATTACCAAATTAAAAAAATAAATCCTTAAAGAGTAGAATAATTAAAATGTTTATAAATAAGATTCAAATAAAAATAAAACTGATATTTACATCATTAAACCAATGCTTAAAAGTATTCAATGATTAGTTTGTTTATAAGAATAAAAAGTTAACTAGTAACGAAATTAAAAGTAATGACATAAGACATAAGGATCTTCTAGCATTTTTAGAAACAAGAACATTATTAGGAGTACTACTTTTGAACACATAATGTTCTTTTTACCTAAAATCAGTTGATCATTTTTGGTATATATATAAACACATCAACAAAAAAAAAAAATTGTTGTTATTAAAAGAAAACTAATATTAAAGATATAAAAATAAATAAACTTAAAAGACATATAAATAACCAAATAGTAAAGTTATAAAGAAATTATAATAAAGATAAAGCAATAAGAAATAAGAAGAAGAATTAATATAAATTATAAAACTCATAATACCTAAATAAATCCTACAAAATGTAACAATAAAGAATTTTTTTCTTATGGATGAAATTCCGACGAAGCAATATCCAAATAATTCAAAAAGATAAAGCAATATCAAAAGAATTGAAAAAAAAATGGAAGAATTGAAAATTGAAAAAAGAGTTGAATGAAGGTTTTTTATGCTGGATTATTTATTTATTTGGAATGAAAGGTATTGAAACTTATAAATAAGCCATATATATTGTCGTATTTTGTTTTTGAAATAAATGGTATCAAAAAAAAACCTGGAATTACCATATTAAAAAGAAAATTATTGCAGTTCAAGGGATTCGAAATCACACCTCTAGGGTAATAGAAAAGAGCCTTTACCAACTAATCTAAATTAGCATTTGTGTCACTTGCTTTCCTTTTTATAATATATACAATATATAGAATATATAAAATTATCGGAGGCCCTCGAAAATTGGAGGCCCCGTGCAACCGCACCAGCGGCACACCCCCAGGGCCGCCCCTGGGTGGATTCTACACATGTTCTATATGTTCCAAATACAAATATTCAATAAAGTTCAATGTATATATGAATGAAATAAAATTCATGCTATCAGGGATTTTAAATGTTCCAAATATTTTGGCTAGGCTATCAAAATAACATTAGATCTTTGAGTCACTTGCTTTTCTTAATAAGTGAAATGTCTTCCTACGAGATATGCATGTCTAAACTTCTCTTGTTTTTGTATTTTCTATATTATTGATTGATTTATCAATAGATATTCACTCATGTTTGTGGGTTAGCACATGATCTTAAAAAAATTAGCATTAGAGTTGAACTGTTTCATTCTCAAAGATTATGGAAACATCATTTGCGAACTTTGTGAAATGGCTCGATGAAGATGATAAAAGAGCATTACAACTGAGGTCGGTAGGACATCAAGTTTTGGCTTCCATGGGAAACTGATGATCCTGCAATATCTTTATCAAATTAGTATCTATATATGTATGTGTAAAAAGTTGTTAATTGCAAATTGCATTATGTTGGATTTTATTTTACAATGCTCGAGAATATAGCAAATTAAGAGGCTCTTTATTGTTTTGTTCTTAGTGTATCTTTTAAATTGCATTGGCTTCACCAACTTTGGTAGTAGATGCAAGCCATGAGCAAAAACAGCTCCTCTGCCCTTGTCACGATGCCTTGTGCCCAATTTGTACTTCAAGTTTTAAAAAAATGAGTTCAAGCCTAGAAGGCCAAGTCCAACGCATTAAACTTTGTACAAACCAATCAGTTTCTTCCTATTGCCACACCAAAACCTAAAGGATTTCAAGTTAAAAACCCTAAGGGATTCATTAACATTAGTAATAATGTTATGATTCGGGACTAATTGAGTTGTTTTATTCTTACCATGAGCTTTAAAAATAAGTAATTAATCGTTGTGACTAATTTCCTGGTGAAAAATACCAAAAACTTCAAATATGTTGATGAAATTTGGATTTACAAATATTACTCCATCCGGGAATCAAATGGAACATTTATTGTATATCTCATCTTGGTTCAACTTAACGATACCAGATATAAAATCATATCAATTAAAGGATAGGTCATGGGAGCCTTAAATTTGAAATTATAACAAGAATCCAAACCAGTTGAAGTGAATGTGTATCTCCCAAATCTTTTACTAACATATGAAGTACTAAGATTAAACAGTTAAAAACTAACATAATTAAAACTCTATTCATATTCATTAAGAACTAATTTTTTGGGTACCTGCAGTTCAAAATCATCCATTGATAGGGAAGTTGGAATAGAGCGCCACCAAGAACAGTGTTCCCAACCCAATTAGCAACCTGCAAATGGAAGGAAATTAAAGATCGACAAAGGGATAAGAGCTGTAATTCTAAATTCTAAGATGAATTGAAACCAATTGAAGTGAAATTGTAACAAGAATTGAAAGTAATTTTTAATTTTTGAAAGAAAAAAGAAAACATATTAGTAACCACCGAATTGATATAGAAGTAGTGGACAAAGCTCCACTTAAGTCTAAAAAAAACATGAGCAGCAGACCAAATGAAAGAAAACCAACGACAAGCCTACAAGTCGACGAAAAAGAAAATCTGAAGCAGAGAACAACCAGTTTAGCTGAAGTAAACAGCATTGAAGGAAACAGATTCATCGGTCAAAACACGAGTCCAAATTCCGCGGTCCTCTGCTAATATGCAAAAAGCTTCAGATGTGCCACACCGTTGAAACCCCGATTCAAAGCGATTGAAGTTGGAAAAGATGATTTAGGGCAACTTGAAAGACGATTACGACGATGATAATAACAAACAAAAGCTAGTTCATGTAAGAATAAGAATTAGGTCTGATATCTTCAAATTTGAGAATGTTGGAAAAACAAAACTCAAATTTGCAGATGAGTTCTTCAAGGGGAAGCTAAAATTCGAGAAGAAAAGAGAAGAGAGATGGTTCTTCAATGGTTGCGGATTAGAATTCAGTCATCTCTTCCATTGATGTCAGTTAGCAGTGAGAGAAATTTGTGGGGGAACGTGGAGAAGAGAAAAATGTGTAGACGTGGAGAAGGGGATGGAAGGTAGTAGTATCAATTTGGTGCTTCAGACGCTTGTACGGTGTGCTAATATCTTAAAAATTCAAGATAACTGTTATAGTCTTTTTATAAAGGAGTATAGATAATATATTGTTTATTTTTGTTTAAAACAACATGTGATTTTATTTTGTAAAATTGCTTATCTATATCTATATCTATATACTACTAATAAAAGTAAATAACTTAAAATGACAGTTTTTTTGTTCAACATTTTATTTTACACAGTACTGCTTGTTATGCATTTTGTACAACATGCCTATTGCAGTGTAGACTCTCTAAGGCCATGCACTGTCGTCGGCTTCATGGCGTCGGGTAGGCTTCGGCTTGAAGCTACCCGTCGGGTAAGCTTGTGAACACCGCCGCATGCCCCATCGGTTAGAAGCAAATCGGTTTCACCAAACCGTTTGTTTTTCGACCGTTTACCCACCCCACCCCACCTCCAACGGCTATTTTTCTTTTCTTTTTCTTTTCTTTTTTTTTCAATTTAATTTCCTATATATATATATATATATCATCTTCCAACCCAATTTACAAACACAACTCTCAATTTTTCAAACACAACCTTCATCTCTTCCACTTTTCTCTCCAAAAAATGTCTTCATCATCATCATCACGATCATCATCGGCATCATCTTCATCAATTTACCACCCGGATTACGATGATGACGCTAACGATATGTTGGAGCTCAACCACTTGGCGGCCATAGCCGCCGTGAACGAAGCGGTCAAACTACTTGTCGGTGACGAAGCAACTTCAAGTCGACAAACGAGGAGGGCACCAAAAAGTCGAAATCGTATAGTGGCACACGAGAAACTTGTTAACGACTATTTTTCAGATAATCCGGTGTATGACGATAACGATTTCGAACGGCAGTTTCGTATGAAACGACGACTTTTCCTTAAAATAGTTGAGGATCTTGAGAGGGAGTACGAATTTTTTAGGTGGACTCATGATACAAGAGGAGTTAAGGGGTTCTCTCCGCTTCAAAAATGTACGTCTGCTATCCGACAATTGGCGTACGGTACTGCTGCTGATGCCACGGACGAGTACTTGCAAATGTCCGAAACGACATCAAGGGAATGTTTTACTAATTTTTGTGAAGGTATTATACATCTTTATATGCGAAGATATTTACGGAAGCCTACCGCAAATGATGTTCAGTTGTTGTTCGCATTGCATGAGCAACAACACGGCCTCCCCGGCATGCTTGGTAGCATAGATTGTATGCATTGGGATTGGAAAAATTGTCCCGTAGCATAGAGGGGTCAATACCATAGAGGTGATCATCAAGGACCGACAACTGTTTTAGAGGCGGTAGCATCGTACGATGGTTGGATTTGGCACGCATATTACGGAACCCCGGGTGCTGTAAACGACATAGTCGTTGTAAACCAATCACCGATATTCAACGATTTGTTCGAAGGCAAAGCACCCGATAGCTCGTTTTCAGTGAATGGCAGGCAATACAAACATGGATACTATCTCGCGGACGGGATTTATCCAAAGTGGACGACTTTTGTCAAAGCGTATAAATATCCAACGGAACCCGAACGGATAGCGTGTACGGAGCGTCAAGAATCGGCTAGGAAGGATATCGAACGCGCATTCGCGATACTTAAATCAAAATGGCACATTGTTAAGTATCCGGCACGGGCGTGGACAAAGAAAAAATTAAGGTATACAATGTACACGTGCATAATTTTACACAACATGATTCGTGAAGACGAAGGCTTTGCAAATTATCCTTTTGATGAAAGTTGGGTTACAACTGATGATATCGAAGTAGATATATCCGAAGAAGAACGAGCGCAGAACGTCAACGAAGTCAAAAATAGTGATAAACACCTCCAACTTCGAGCCGATTTAACTGAACACTATTGGGCATCCCAAAATTAATTTTTTAATTTTTATAATGTAATTTTTTATTTTTATTTATAATATTAGAATTATTTTTATTAACATTTTATAATGTAATTTTTAATTTTTATATAATATTAGAATTGTTTTAAATTGAAATGAATTTTGATGAAGTGGGTTGCAGTGGGTCGATAGTGGATGAAATGGGTAGTTTTGGGTAGTTTTGTGGAAAGCTGATGTGGCGCTGATGTGGCAGCTGAAACCATTGGGTTGCAGTGGGTCGACAGTGGATGGCCTAGAATCCAATCCCTCCCACCGTTCTACCTCAACTTCTCTCCCCACGTCTATCTGCAAGAGAGCTCAATCAACAGATATCATGTCAAATTCCTTCCATTCTCAAGAACCCTCACCCTCTGCCTTTCAATTGTTCCTCTCAAATTTCTTTCTATATACCAAATCACCAGTCGGGTTTTGAAGGAAATGATGATATGAGATAAATTTGGAATTGGTTTTTCCCAATTTGGGGTTTTCTAACTCAAGTCTCACCAGTTAACAATTATTGGCTTCCAATTGTTCGATCTCTGTGGGTAATTTTTTTAGGGTTTGGTTATATTTGCAGAAATTTTGGTCCATGTACTGATTGGAAATTTATGGCTTATTTTGGCTTCAATTCTGGTTGGCTTTTGTTCTTTGAAATTCACAAAAGGCATCAACTTATTTACACCAAACCCAGGTGAGAATCTTCTTTATTTATGTGTTTTCTGCAATCAATTCATGCGAGTTTAGTTTTAGGGTTGTATAATTTGGGTTTTTAAGTTGTCAAATACTATTACTTGATCAAGATTGTATCTTCTTCTTTAAGTTGCATATTGATTTCTAGGACCAGATTCTTTCACACTATGGTTCTTGTTAAATATTTTATGCAAATCATCATGGTTAATAGGTACTGTTGGGGTAATTTAAGCATTACAAGATGAGAGTTGCTCATGGAGTCATTCAGCAGAAGGTAAAGGCTAGCACCTCATTTTCTGTATATTTTTTATTGCTTACCATATAGTATCCATTAAGTCTATGTTGTAGTTCTCCATTCTATATGTGGTACTCGTAGTCAAGCCATAGAATTATGCCAGTGGGCTATGGTCTGGTTGCATGAATATTGTTGCTTCTACCATTGTATTAGGTTCTATTTTAATCAGACACAACCCCTTATTATTCCATTTATACGTTGGTAAGCTTATACATTGGTGAAAGAAAAATGAGATGGTAAAAAGGTATATATTGGCACTCTAATTAAAGCGTTGTTGGTGAATGCAAGGTAGGTTCTTTGGTGGTGTTTTTTTAGCTTTTACCACTCATATTTCCATCATGTTATATATAAATATATTTTTATTTTAGCTAAATATATGCACATTCTTGTTGTAAATCTCTTTAATTTCTCACACATGTGATTGAAAAGTGCCTGATCGTCAACATTATTTTCTTTCTCCCAGTCGTAAGAAGGTATTAAACTTTCGAACCAACTATGCTCATTTAACGGGAATGATTTCATGCTTGTGTCTCCTCATGGTGCTCAAAGCAATCAAGCTCTTGTAGATAAGATCTCTGATCTTACCAGTGCAAGTAGGAATAGGATACACTCTAGAGGATTTTTGTTGACTATGTTGTACCCTGTTTCTATCAGCAAAAGGTGAATGTTCCTTCTGTTCAGTGTCTAAAAGTAATAAAAGTATTTCAATGCTGTTTTCCCCTCCTTTGAATTATATAAAGTTGTCATCGTAGTAGTTTCTGTGAACTTTGAATTAGTGCACAAACTAATTAAATAGTTTATAGAGTTCGCATTTTTTTTTAATAATTGTTTTCACTGTGCAGGTTAATCTGGAAAGAAACAAAGGAAAGACCTCTACAATTGTATATGAAAAATCAAACGCAAGGTATATATACTTGATCAACATGATAATTTCGATATATTTGCTTCGTGTTTACAAATTGTGGTTCTTATGAAATTATGAATATTATTTTCTTCTTATAGGCCTATATTGATCCACGTTAATGTTGTTAAACAAACAATCAAATCTCAATGCAATATGTATTAATTTTTGGGCACAACACCATATATTCTAGGAGTTGGCCAAGGCCTGCTTGCATCACATAATTGGAAATGTATGCAGAAACTCACAAAAAAAATGATCTTTGGCTCTGGATTAGTAACATCTCTATTCATCTCTTTAACATTTAAATCAACTTCAATTCCTTCACAATGACTTTAATCTTGTGATTTTTTTATATTTTTGGGGAGTGAGGGGAAATCGCTGCCGTCTACGATCTCTGCTAAAAAAGATACATCTATGAGCCGCGTGATTGGATTTTTGTTTGAGATCAGCTATGACATTATTTCTCTTCTGGTTCTGGTGATAGTCCTCAAATCTGGTCTTAAATTTTGTAGCTTGGAATTTATGTATGTACATTTCCCAATCTTAGCTGTACAGACCCTTCTATGTGCCTTTTAGGTTTTGCACAAAACAAATTAAATCATTTCTTATTCTGCATTTAAAGGTATACCGTATACGTTTTTGTTTATGTCGCTCAAGTGGGTGGGTTATGCCTTCACATATTCATTTTATGTGGTTGGATTTCTATATGATTCTATTGTGCTTGCTTCACTGAATCATTCATCTTCTGTGGTTTGATCCCTATATGCTTTGTTTCATCTTCTTGATGTCTAGAAAAATTTAAAAAAAAACCCTAAGATTGAAATAATGTATGATTTTGTGCCTCAAGCGATTGACTTCATCCCTCAATCGATGGATTTCGTCATCAAAACCTCAATCGACCGATTTCCCTCACTCTATCGATTCATGGTTCAAAGAAAAGTGGGTTTCCTCTCACTCGCTCTTATCGATTTCGTTCTCTCAACATGGTTTTCTTTCTTTTACGTGAAACTTGGTTTGTACTAATCAGTATTATGACTTTGACTTTAACAGACCAGGTTGAAGACAACAGTCAGCAGGTTAAGTTGGTGCTGTATGTGAAACATGGAGTAAAAGCTACCTAGGGTCGAAGACAGCAGGTGCGACAGCCGTTGTACCGTGTGAAAGTCTGGCGCTAGATCAAAACAGTGGATATGTTGACATGTTGCTGAACACCTGTGGGGATCAGTCGAATCAGTAGGATCCAGAAAGCTTAGATGCTGCAGGTTGCTATCTGCGAACTATAGATGGTTTCAATGAGTCATGCCAGTCAGGGAGCAGCTGGGTGCAGGGGCATCGTTGTCAAATAGGACTTAGAGGTTATCTTTTTGAATCACTAAGCGCTTGCCTCCTTGGTTTATCTCTCGAAAACCGTTACAAAGTTGTGTTCTTGCTGATTTCTCGTTGTTTTTGTGCTTGTATCTAGGTCGTATGTCCCGGTTAAGTTGGTGTTGTTTTTAGCCGGGATTAGTGTCTTATTTGGTTCGTATTGGTCGTCCCTTTCTTCTTCATTCGGTGTCAATAACCGTGTAATTTTAACTTTGGTTTTTGGTGGTAATAAAGACTTTATTGTTCAAAAAAAAAATATCATGTGTTTTTGTCATTACTATTATGCATTTTTGTCATGTATTTTCATTGTGCATAGTTTTCATCTCACATTCAGATTCAATTATTTGTAAGCTTGCAGAAAACAAACGGTCTTTAAGATTTCAGAATTCACCACCAGTCCACCACTTAAAAATCAGAAGTGGTATCAGACTTCATCACCTCTTAAAAAACATATAGCACCTTAGAGATAAGAGAATACAGATTAACATGTTTCGCGCGATGCGGCGGGTGTGAAGAATTGTAAAGAAAGTTCTACAAAGACCTAAAAATGTGTCTACAAATATAAAATAGAATGTTGATCTAATATAAGCTACAATAGACAATATAAATATAGTCATAAGAGAGGATAGGTAGAACCGTAGAAGAAGTGATTTAGTTGGGCCCTTTATGGCCTTTATACTCACAATAGAACATTGACCACCCTTTGTTCCCTGGTTTCTGTAGGATGCCTTGAAGGATGATTATATGGATGACAAAATCTCGAAACTCAGCAAGAGAGCCATGGATTTCCTCTTAAATTTTTTATTTTTTTTGTGTTGTTTATCGAGGATTGAAGGTGTATGTTGCCGCATTCATGTAAGCTTTGATCTCTCTTGTATTTTGGAGGATTAATTAGTAATTATTGATCTTACATATGTATATTAACATTTTGCTTTGGCAGCCCGATCCAGGGTATACCTTTAGCTGTTGAATAATGGTAAAAGTATCTCAATATCTTGAGAGCATTGATGGTGTCCACGAGGAAAATAAAAGCTACACTTAACTTCTAGGTAGCCGCTTGGAAAGGTAATCTTTGTGAAAATAAAACTACTTAGAATTGTCTGAAATGATATCCCCAATTCTAGGCAGTTATACTTGAGGTTGCTGGTTTGATAGGTTTCTAAATTTGAAAGCAACCAATTTGTTAGCTATTCATGCTTTCCAGATCTAACTGCTTGTAAATTGCAGCTGGTTCTAGTCAACATTTATGATTTTAATCAATTCATGAAGTTGTGGTTTGTGTGAGTCTCTAATCACTCTCTTAATTGTCAGCACATGATTAAAGTCGTTTATAGCAAGGCTGATATGAAGAACAAGGTTGGTTTTTGGTTGTTTGGATTTGATATCATCTTTTTGATGCCACTTTTGGTTCTTGTGATATTTGATTGGCAAGGTGTTATTGTTTCATTTTGTGATACATTTTAGTGGATTTGCTATGTACCTATATGTCTTCCAATATTTTGTTGGCGAGGTTCAATTGTTGTTGGTGTTTCTCCTTGTTTTTGATTGTTACAACTTTATTAATTTGACTTTCAAATTTCTAGCCGGAGCAACTTGGGGGATTTAAAGCCAAAGAATATTTGAAGTTTCTTACATTGATGGATTTGCTGAATAACCATTTGGATTTGGCATCTTTTCTTTACACACTTTTAGCTCTTTGAATATTTAGATTTTCATTCAATTTATTCATTATGTTTTGTGAACTTAAAATCCGTGATTAACTGATTGTGTTAACATTTTTTCTTGTGTTTGTGATTGTTGTTTTTCCCAGATCAAGACATTTTAATCCATAGATATTTCAGAGGGTTATCAGAATGGACAGGAATGGAGGTCCCCTGTTTCATTTGATGATCAACTAGATTCATTGGTGATTGCAGCTGCTACGGTTGGACTATCTAATCTTTACTATATTAAAGAGAACATCTCTTGAAATCAGTTTTTTTTCAAGAAAACTGATTTTCAAGATTACAACTTGTAAAGCCTAATGTACAACCCTCTATTGCATAAAACCTCCCACATTCTTGAAATCAGTTTCTCCTCTCATCTGTCTCCTTCTGCAAGAAATCCCATCCGTCTCCTTCTGCAAGATTACTACTTCTACACAAATAAGGTAAGCTTCTTTGGTTTTTTATGTTTGATTTTGTTTGCTCCTTGTAGGGTTATCGCATGGATAAAAAAAGTGACAGATTTTTCTTTCCATAGGTTTCTTATACTTAAATTGGTTCTTTTAAGTGGTTGCTTTCATTCTATATACACAATTCTCCATTTTACCTTCCAATTTTCGACTCCCATTTGAGTTTTTTTTTTTAATAATCGTGATTGTTTGGGTTTTTACCATTTTGATAGGAATATCTACATGGTTGGCTCATCAAAATCTTTCGATCACGATTAGGGCTTGAAATTGACCGACTTTCTGGTTCTTTGGCAAAGGTATACAACTCTTACTTTTAATTTTCATTTTGATCTTGATGTTTCTTTTATCAATATCTATTTCTGCTATCCTCCTCATTTTTATTTCTTCTTCTCTATTTGCTTCTGATTCGTTCAAATGAAAAGCTTTCGGCACCAAGAAAATCCAAATTCTCAAGGTACTATTTTATAATGTTTTCATTGTCTTCTGTTTTGAACATGAATGAGATTGGGTGACCTTATATTCAATTTAATCACAATGATTTCTTTATCTTAAGTTGGAAATTACAGTAGCCATGTAGCCAGTGTTTTGTTTTTTTCAACTATTTTTTTGACAAACTCATTTTGTTAACTCATGAATGGAATGGAATATGGTTTGCCTTTTTCTTTGTTAAAACATATGGCTTGCATTTTTTTTCTTTTTGAGCAACCATTTGTCATAATTTCAGTTTCACCTCTGTGCAGTTCATAGGCTTTCAGATTTTTCTCTACTATTCTTCATGGGTGTTTTGGAGGTTCTTCAACTTTTGATATGGAACAGGTATTACTAACTAGACTAAAAACATGCCGTGATATTTTATGTAGTCTGTTAATGTTCCCATTAAGGTATTAAGGTACTGATGATTTGGATCAGCCTCCTGTTGAGATGAGATCTTTGGACTATGTTCCCATTAAGAAAGAGTTTATTTGTCCGATTCACCTTTGGTCCATGTACATTTTATGGTTAGTCATAGTGAAGATTTTTTTTCAACATTAAAAGTTCAATTGTAGCTATAAGTTTTGTGTTAATAGTTGCCAACTGTTAATAATCTCTGTTTCCTATTTAGAAAATTGATTTCTTTAAAAAGTGGCATCCGACACCTTTGGCCCGAATAGTCCTCCAGGTTCATTACAAGTGTCTTCTCGACACAGTTGAATTATGGGTGAGGTTCTAAATAGAATTGATAGCATATAAAGGGATTTGAACTTTGAGACCACATACCATGGTGGACCCAAGGCGCCAGGGGAATTGACTTGTAGGTCGGCCCCTTTGGAGTTATATAAAACATGATATTTGAGCTTTGTAGTAATTTTTTATTTTATGTCTTTGGGAGATTTCCAATGATTCAGAATGAAAAACTGGATCTTAGTAGCAGCTCAAAGGGAATATTTCACCTCATGGCCAATATTTGACTGCAATAAAAGATTCAGATCAGGTTAGCAATGATGTTTAATGACTATTTTAATTGTTTAAGTACATGTCTTTCTATCTCTGCCACATTTTTCACACGCGAGGGGTCTTTACGGAAACAACAATCCTACTCTTGTGGTAGAGGTTAGGCCTTGCAAACATCTTACCCTCCTCAAGCTGGATATGTTGGGGTTATCTGGTTTAGTTTGGTTTTTATATTGTGTGGGAAAGTAGGCTAGATATCTCAGATTCTTACACCAAGAACATATTCACTTTAGATTTTGAAATGATTTTACAAAACTAAACAAAATGTAACTTCTACTTATTCATATTTGAGACTTGATTTTTAAGAGATTTGTAGTCTTTTTGGCCCCTCTCACATCTAGCCCAGTGACCATTGCAGTGAGTTTAATGAACACAACAAAAGGTACTTGCACCTATGCATCGGCTTTGAGTATAAAGAACTAGATTAATCCTATAATGATTTGTTGTTCTGTTTATTCTCTTCAGATTGGTTCTGTTTTTTGATGAAGTCATAGAAAAGCATGACATCATGGGTCGTGGAGCATATCGAGAGGAAAACCAATAAAATGTCCCCTGAACAGGTTTGTTATGATTTATGTGCATTTTTTTTATAGTTGATGAACTCATACGGAAGTAGCTGGAGGATGAGGCTCTTGTTTGTAAACGGAAGCTGCATAAATGTTCCTTTCACTTACAACTGTCAAAATCTGAAATAACCGTCAGGACCATGATCTCGTATACGTGTTATCGCAATGGTGTAGCAGTCTATATATCAATTAGAATTATATATGTATATGTATATAGGGGTGGGTTCAAATGTGAACAACTTTTTCATTGTGAACGTGGGGACGAATCTCGGTCACACATCTTCGGTTACGGTGGACGTGCTCATGGAGGATTGACGCGATTCATGGGAGGGTAGAGATTATTAAAGGGGGACCATGGTCAAAGCTGCCTTTATTGACCGGATTAGTGGCTGAGATTCGACCTCATTTTCACAATGAAAAAATGGTTCACATATGAACTTTCCTCTATGTATATATATACAATATTATACACACACACATATATATATATATATATAGAGTGAAAAGTTCAAATACAAACCACTTTTTGGTTGTGAACGTGAGGACAACCCAGAGCGCGCGACACGTGGCAAAAAATTCAGACGACACGCGCGACTTGTCCCGCGACTTAGTGTTATTCAGTCTGAATAATAGTATTATTCAGACCGAATAACACTAAGTCGCGGGCTTTTTGGTTGCAAGTCGCGCGTGTCACTCTGAATTTTCGGCGACTTAGTGTTATTCATACTGAATAACGCTTTATTCAGTCTGAATAATAGTGTTATTCAGTATGAATAACGCCGAGTCGCCGAAAATTCAAAGTGACACGTGGCGCGCTCTCGGTTGTCCTCACGTTCACAGCAAAAAAGTGGTTTGTATTTGAACCCACCCCTATATATATATTTATATATATGTATTTGTAACTTAAGATATTATATGTAGAGTAAAAATATATAGTTTGTTTGAATAAGACTTTGGTTAGATATAAAATGCTTGGGTTGTTCATGCACCTATTTATGCTCTATGGTAAGCAAGTAGCAGTTAAAGGCGTCGTCATTATCATACCTGACCTATAGTTTTTAACTTAGTTACATGACCAACACTTCATGCATTTCCCGTTGATTGGGCAATTTGCAACTATTTTCTAAGTGAAGTTTATACTATAGGTAAGGGTCTATTTATTGGCGGCTTATTGACCTTAATGGGACTCGTAGCTTATTTGGTCCGCAACACAACACTATTTGGTAGTGGCTAATTATATAGAAAGTGGCTTAATCAAGAAGCTTCTAGAGGAGCTTTGTGCAGAAAGCTAAGTTTTTGTTACCAAATACGCCCCTTCCGGTTAAAAAACATGTTCTTCTCATCTATGAAAAATCTCATAACCAAAAACCTTTCCAATCTATACAGGAAAATTAATTCAAACAGACGATTCTATTCATACCTGACTTAATGAAAAATCAAGCAAATAGCCCCATGTGATTTTACTTCTGATACTTTCTTGGATACGAGAGTAGAATCTTTTAAAAAGGAATATATATATATATATATATATCAAGAATTCATGTTTATATTATCTTCTCAAACATAGCGAAGATAAAAAAATGAAAACAAAATAAGGTGGTTTGTTTGTACTTTGAACCTTTTGAACATCGGTGCTGAGCCGGTTGGTCACAAAGCGTAGAAAAAAGATTACGCTATTATTTGCTATTTGTAACCTATAAGTTTACTCACTAGATTTGGCAATTATTTGCTATTCTTTTACCATCTATTTATCATCTATATTGTTTCCTTTTTTGGCAGCACTCAAGATAGACCATTCAAGAGTAATTGACATTTCTCTTGTTTTCAAGTATTGGAGTTGCTCTAACTTCGGGACCTTCTCTGAATGATTTGTGACTGTGCAAGGCAAGTCCAAATGTCTAGCTTCAATATATCTTGTGCTCCCCTGTTTGGCATTTTTTTCTCCACATATGTGGAAGTTTGCTTCATTTGGAGGCTAAAGTTTTACTCCCTAAGCCCCTAATAAGTCTCGAATTTTTAAGTAAGAGGTAGCTTAATAGGTAAGAGATGCTTACTTGGTAAGAGATGATGGTCCTTACCAACAAATATTACCATGTCATTTCGCGCACCAAGAATATTACCCAATAAGTGAGGGTGATCGGTGATGACTCTTATTCGATTAGCACTACTAGGTAAGAAACACTTAGGGGATCTTTACCGAATTCTTACCAGGTAAGTGCTTACTGGCAAGAGATTCATCTTCATTTACCTTATCGTGTAACATCCGTGGCCATGAAAATTAATTTTGGTAAGCATCTTTAACCTGTTAAGCGCTTACCAGGGAAGAATCGTTCTCCACACTTACCTCGTAAGACTCTAAGTGTTGCCTTATCTCTTACTGGGTAAGCTTCTCGGCCCTTCCCATGCTCAATTAATATAGTAAATGATATTAGTAAGAATTAAGTAAATGGTCCCTTATACTATATCATTTTAATGACCAAGAATCTTACATTATAAGGTGGTAACTCTTACTCGATAAGCGCTTACCAAGTTTGTGTTGGTAGGCTCCTAAGCGCCTGCTTTCTAATTTTAGAGACCAAGAAATAAAATTGGTATCGGAATTCTGAATTGCTCGAAGATCCTTGAGTCACCAAAACCCCTATTCTTTTTGTGCCCATTTTGGAATAAGGTTTTGAAATGCTCTCAAATGATCATTCCCATGTTCACATATATCATGTGTTTATCCTTTTGTTTTTGTTTTATATTGAGTAAACATGCATAGGGATCAGTTGAAATATGAGTTTTTTTTGTTAATATTTGCCAAATTTACAATCAACATGCTTTCCTTTTTTCATCAGATATTTACGGAAGTAATTTTTTAAACTGTCAAGGCTGCAGGTGATTATGGTGCTCCAAACATCTACTGCAAATTTCCGCTGGACTTGGAACTTTAAAGAGCCACCATATGTACAGGGGTTATCTCTTACAGTCTTGCGGTTGTATTTTAGGAAGAACAACTTACAAAAGAACTATGCACTTATGGATACATCCTTTTTGAACTTCCATTTTATGTTTGTAATATATCTTACATCTTCATATTGGTCCCATGTAAAGATTATGTTGAAGTCCAAGTTTCCAATCATGCACATAAAGGACATGAGGATGGAAATAGTATACAAATGATGTATGTGAGTGCACGACTACTTAAGTATCATACTTTGTTTTGGAATTGACATAGTTATACGTTGCCTAAGAAGATTAGATATGTGGCCATGGATTTTGTGGTTGGTGGCTACTTTAGTATTTGACATGTATGTAAGTAGGTCGGTTATTTTTGGTTGTTTATAGCACATTCTTTATATCTGTGTTATTTTACGTTTAAAAACTAACTATTTTCCTATAAAAGCTTAAATCTTTTAAAGTTTCAGAATCCATAATTGCTACAAGTCAATTTATATCAGGTTAAACTGTAGTTTTATAAATTAAAAAATTTGAATTACTTTGTGGCAATATCAATTATAGTAAGATGATAAATCGTTCTTTTTAATGTTTAACAAACAAGTAAATAGGTTTTTTTTCTCTCTCTAAACTTCTCCAATAGTATTGCTATCTTGTTTTTCTATAATAGAAAAAAGCTTCAAAATTTTCTAAAACCTATTAGTAGAGTGGAAAAAGTAGTTTATTAAATCTCACCGATAAAATTAAATCTCTATCACTTTATATTAATTTTTGTTAAAGAACTAAAATAATAAATTATAAAATATTATAATAATATAGTTTAGATTAAAATACCTAAAATACAAAAACATTAAAATAAAACTTGCTCTACACGCCTCAACTTAATAAAGTAATAAACAATATAAATAAGCAAATCTTGAAGTAATAAACAATATAAATAAGCAAATCTTGTTCCCCTACCCAATTACCCATCCTTTTCTAAAGAAAAGCACCAGCCAGATTCCAGAAGCAAACCATGGCTACCACCATTGAGAAAATCCCGGATGATCTTTTATCTAACATCCTCATTCGGGTCCCAGCGAGAACCCTTGCCCAAATGAGGTCTGTTTCAAAACCCTTGAATGCTTTATTATCGGAACCCTCTTTCATTATATCCCACCTTCATCGTTCCATCAAAACCAACGATGAAATTCTTCTGGTTTTCCAAGACTATCTGTTAAAGGAAGTCACAGCACACCCTTCTATATCTCCCCATTTAAAACTCCCTAATTTCATTCAACGTCCTGTTTATGATAACCTAGGTGATCACGAACTTATCGGTGATGTTCACGGCTTAATTTGTTTTTCTTACCGCCTAGCAACAAATAACGGTTATTTCATTCAGATCTGGAACCCTTCTATCTCGGCCCTTTTAGAACTTCCTCAACTAGTTCTTTCGGATGAAGTTCTAGTTCGACATCGGTTTGGGTTTGATCCCAATAACGATGATTACAAGCTTGTGAGGCTTGCTCTCTTTGTTAATGATGAAGACTATGTGCTGGTACAGGTGTACAGTATGAGAAAGCGTTGTTGGAAATTAATTAACGAAAGGTTTCCTGCATATCTTGGTTTATTCCCTGCACGGAATGTTTGTGGAGATGGCTATGATGGCCATCTCCATTGGCTCTGCAATGAATATGATCCTGATTTACAAAAGATAATGGCATTTGATTTGGGTGCTGAGACGTTCAGTGAAATAGCTCTTCCGGTTGATAATAGCATTGGTCACCCGGTTCTTGGAGTTTTGGGTGGAAAACTGTGTTTAATGTCATGCCTTAAAGATCATAGCTGTGAAGTGTGGTTGATGAATGAGTATGGGAATGCTAAATCATGGGCCAAACACCATGTGTTTTCACAGTTTAGTGCAAATAATATGATCCCTTTTGGGTTCACGTTAAGTAACGAGTTTCTGTTTACAAGTTTTGATGTTCTTTCTATGTATGATCCGATTGCAGCCCGGGTTAAATCGTTTATGTTTAAGGTTGGGCCTGCTGCCGACATTGTTCCATATGTTGACAGCCTTGTTTGGATAACTCCCGATGAACGTAAGAAGAAAAGGAAAAGATGTATGGTCCCAAGCAAAAGCTAATAGGCATGATGTCAATGTTAATGTATATATTTTTTTTTGGGTTTTCTAGTTTTGATGTCTTGATGTATGAACAGCGTAACAAATATTTAGGCATATGTTTGTATAACTCATGTTAATGCACTTTTAGGTGTTGGTTTGAATGCAACTCTTTAACGTTTTAGCTTCTTGTATTTATTTATTTCTTATGACGACTTAAGATTATGCCTTTAATGTACAATTATGTCAACGCAAAACTTGGATGTCCCGTCCCTGTTGGATATTTTAGTGTAATTGGATTAACTAGTTTGACCAATTTCATCATAATAAACATCATTTAGGCTTGGCGGTGCGGAGTGCACACCTACTTGAATTTATTATGATATTAGGGGCGAAGCCCCTAATGAACGGGGGTCCGGGGGCAGCGCCCCCGGGAGCGGGGTCCAAGGGGCGGCAGCCCCTGGCGGGGTCCAAGGGGCAGAGCCCCTGGCTGGGGTCCAGGTCAGCTTGGAAATTTTTTATTTCCACTAAGTTGCTATATTGAAAAATACTTAGAAAATTAATTTTCCGGAATTTGGACCCGAATTGACCCGACCCGAATTGACCCGGTTTTGACCCGGTTTGAATAACAGAAAAAACTGCCTTTCGGCAGTTATCTGTTTTCTGGTTAAGAATTCAATTTGGTCATTTTTTTTTTTCTGGTTCACGAACTCTCAAACACACATAGATAGAATTTCGTTATTCTCTGAATTGTATCCGATTGAATAATTCGGGAGAACCACCGAATTGATTCGATCTGAAAGTGTTTCACGCCTTTCAGAGATATCCGATTATTCCTATTTCGTTACTGTCAATTTCCTCACAAAGATCGAATCAATTATCAAGATGACGAACTCTGCTTCGATGAAAGATATGCACAAGACGTTTGCAAAGTTGGACAAGTTTTCTGGGCAGGATTTCCGACGATGGCAGAAAAGATGCACTTTTATCTCACGGATTTGAAGGTTGTGTATGTTCTGAGTACACCATGCCCTGCGTTTGTTGAAAATGAAACCCTAGAACAGACTCGAAATCGCTCAAAGTGGGAAAACGCAGACTACATATGTCGTGGTCATATACTAAACGGTATGTCTGATTCCTTGTTTGATGTTTATCAAAACGTAGAGTCTGCAAAAGAGTTATGGGATCGTTTAGAAGCCAAATACATGGCAGAAGATGTGTCTAGTAAGAAATTTCTTGTTGGTAATTTTCTGAATTATAAGATGGTAGACACTAGGCCTGTTATGGAACAGTATCATGAACTGCAAAGAATGTTAGGACAGTTTGCACAATATGATATGAAAATGGATGAGTCAATTTCTGTTTCTAGTATCATAGATAAGTTGCCCCCTTCTTGGAAAGATTTCAAAAATAATCTGAAACATAAGAAGGAGGAATTGACTCTGGTTGAACTTGGAAGTCATTTCCAAATTGAACAGTCCATACGTGATATGGAAAAGGTTTCTGTTGGTGGTCCAAAAACCGTGACCGGTTCTTCTGTGAACATGGTGGAGGAGGGTGAATCCTCTAAGGCTGGAAAAGGGAAACGAAAGTTCCATGGTAGTAACTTCAAAGGTCCGAATAAGAAACCAAAAGTAACCTGTTGGAAGTGTGGGAAACCTGGACACTTCAAGAGGGATTGCAGGTCTGGAAAAGGTGGAGGTAAAGTGAAAAACGAGGCTGGTCCGAGTGGATCCAAGGATCCCGGAAAGCAATCAGGTATGTTTGTGGTACCTGCTGATCATTCTGTTGAAAACTATTATGTATCAATGATTTCTGAATCATTTTATGTGCAGGATGATGACATATCGTGGTGGGTAGATTCAGGAGCAACATGTCACGTGTGCAAAAATCTTCAATGGTTCAAGGATTTCAAGCCAATTGAAGATGGATCTTTGTTGAAGATGGGCAATGTTGCAACTGAACCGATTAAAGGACTAGGATCTGTTAATCTAGTCTTTACTTCTGGAAACTGTTTACTATTATGTAATGTATTGTATGTACCTGGTCTTCGTAAGAACTTATTATCTGGTATTGTATTGAATAATTGTGGCTATAAGCAAGTCATGGAAAGTGACAAGTATATCTTGTCCAAACATGGAACTTTTGTTGGCTTTGGTTATTTAAATGGAATGTTTAAATTAAATTTAGATGTTTCATTTGTTAATAATTCTGTTTGCATGGCTTCTACGAGTTCTAGCAATAATTGTAGTAAAACTGAATTATGGCATGCTAGACTAGGACACGTACATTACAAGAGAATGAAAGACATGTCAAAAATGAGTCTAATACCTGCTTTTGAATTGAATGGTGAAAAGTGTAAAACTTGTATGTTGACTAAGATCACTAGACAACCTTTCGCCAAAAATATCGATAGAGATACAAAGGTTTTAGAACTCATACACAGTGACTTGTGTGATTTTCACTCAACACCATCACTTGGTAATAAAAAGTATGTAGTTACTTTTATTGATGATGCTACTAGATATTGCTATGTTTACTTGTGTCATACTAAAGATGAAGCTCTTGAAAAGTTTAAAATTTATAAAGAGGAAGTAGAGCTTTATCATGGTGTGAAGATTAAAACCCTTCGCACTGATAGGGGAGGTGAGTATTATGATCCAGTATATTTTCAATCTACTGGTATAATACATCAGACCACTGCTCCGTATACACCACAACAAAATGGTATATCTGAAAGAAAGAATAGGACATTAAAGGAAATGGTTAATTCCATGTTAACCTATTCTGGCCTAAGTGATGGATTTTGGGGTGAGGCTATGTTGACAGCCTGTTATTTATTAAATAGAGTTCCTAATAAAAGGAACAAGATAACCCCTTATGAACTTTGGCATAAAAAGGTACCTAAACTGAGTTATCTCCGAGTTTGGGGTTGTAGAGCTGTGGTAAGATTGACTGATCCCAAAATAAATAATATTGGTCAAAGAGGTATAGATTGTATATTCATTGGCTATCCTGAGAATTCTAAGTGCTATAGGTTCTATGTCATAGAATCTAATGCATATGTATCCGTGCACTCTGTGATTGAGTCTCGAGATGCTGATTTTGGCAATGAGGATAGATTTACATCTGTACCTAAACCTATGGACACGATTGCAAGTTCTAGTAACTTTGGTGCATCTGACCAAGTGACTGTTTCTCCTCCTGAGCCTGTTGCGCCTAGGCGGAGTGTGAGAGCAAGGAAGGCCAAATCTTTTGGTGATGATTTCCAACTTTATTTGGTCGAAGGATCAAGGAATAAAGTTGATTATCAATATCAATATTGTTTCAATGTTGATGAAGATCCTAAGACATACAGTGAAGCTATGGCTTCAAGGGATGCTGCATTTTGGAAAGAGGCAATCCAAGATGAGATTGACTCTATTATGCAAAATCATACTTGGGATTTGTCTGATTTACCACCTGGTTGTAAACCATTGAATAGTAAATGGATCTTCAAAAGGAAAATGAAGGTGGATGGAAGCATAGACAAGTATAAAGCCAGATTGGTAATCCAAGGCTTTAGACAAAAGGAAGGTATTGATTTCTTTGATACTTATGCTCCTGTCGCAAGGATTACCACCATTAGATTATTGTTAGCACTCGCGGCTATACATAATCTTGTAATTCACCAAATGGATGTTAAAACCGCCTTTTTGAATGGTGAATTGAATGAAGAGATTTACATGAGACAACCAGAAGGTTTTGTCATCTCTGGTAACGAAAACAAGGTTTGTAAATTGGTTAAGTCACTTTATGGCTTGAAGCAAGCTCCCAAGCAATGGCATCAAAAATTTGATGATGTTGTCTTGTCTAATGGTTTTGCATTAAACCAAGCGGACAAATGTGTATATAGCAAGTTTGATGCTTCTGGTAAAGGAGTGATTATTTGCTTGTATGTTGATGACATGTTGATCTTTGGTACTGACCAGGATCAAGTTGATAAAACTAAGGAATTCTTGTCATCCAAGTTTGATATGAAAGACATGGGGGAGGCTGATGTGATTCTAGGCATTAAGATCATACGTGGAGAACATGGCATTACTATCTCTCAATCACATTATATTGAGAGGATGTTGAATAAATTTAATATGAAAGATTGTTCTCCAATAGGTACTCCTATGGATCCTACAGTAAAACTTATGCCTAACAAAGGTGTTACTGTGAATCAACTTGAATATTCAAGGGCTATTGGATCTCTCATGTATGCGATGCTTAGTACTAGACCGGATATAGCCTTTGCAGTTGGAAAATTGAGTAGATACACTCATAATCCAGGTTTAATCCATTGGCAAGCAATTAATCGAGTATTTAAGTACTTGAAGGGAACAATGGATTATGGTTTGACTTATAGTGGATTTCCTTCTGTTCTTGAAGGTTATTCTGATGCAAGTTGGATAACCAATACGGAAGATCATTCTTCCACAAGTGGGTGGATATTCCTACTTGGAGGTGGTGCCATTTGTTGGGCATCTAAGAAACAAACTTGCATAACAGCTTCAACAATGGAATCTGAGTTTGTGGCATTAGCAGCAGCTGGTAAAGAAGCTGAATGGCTAAGGAACTTGATTTATGAAATTCCATTGTGGAATAGACAGATATCATCCATATCTATCAGATGTGATAGTCAAGCTACTTTGGCTAGGGCTTACAGTGAAGTATATAATGGGAAGTCTAGACACTTAGGTGTTAGACATAGCATGATACGTGATTATATCACGAATGGTGTGATATCTGTAGTGTTTGTGAAAACACAACACAATTTAGCCGATCATTTAACCAAAGGGTTGAATAGAGATCTCGTGAAAAGTTCGGCAATAGGGGTGGGATTAAAGTCCACTAGAAATCTCTGATATCAAGATACCCAATTCCCACTTAGTATAACGCTAGGTGCTGAATTCAATGTGGAAGGCTTGATATTTAGAGATTGGAACACATTGGAAGAATCACCCGAAGGTATGTGTTCAGACCTACAAGTTAGGGAGGTTGAATGTATAAATTCTTAATGGCTCTTTTGACAAATTGCGTTGTAGGTGCAAGACAAAAGGGAGCTACCTATATGAGCATGAAGTTTAGCCGCTTCAAGAAGCTGGGACTTGGCTTTGATATGCTTATGAAGGATAAGGACATAGGCTAGTAAAACATATGTCAAGATAGAACTTCTATGTATGTAAACTTTTGTGTACATTATCTTCGTGTATTCATATTGAATTCCCAAGGTTCAATCCTAAGTGACACCTTGGTATTCGAATATTTGGAATGTGTAATGTACTAATGTGAAATTCAATCGGCACGACATTTCACTTATGCAATAGTTTGATTGTTTGAGATTACTTGTTTTAGTTAATCAAGGATTGCACTAAAATAGGGGAGGAATGTTGGATATTTTAGTGTAATTGGATTAACTAGTTTGACCAATTTCATCATAATAAACATCATTTAGGCTTGGCGGTGCGGAGTGCACACCTACTTGAATTTATTATGATATTAGGGGCGAAGCCCCTAATGAACGGGGGTCCGGGGGCAGCGCCCCCGGGAGCGGGGTCCAAGGGGCGGCAGCCCCTGGCGGGGTCCAAGGGGCAGAGCCCCTGGCTGGGGTCCAGGTCAGCTTGGAAATTTTTTATTTCCACTAAGTTGCTATATTGAAAAATACTTAGAAAATTAATTTTCCGGAATTTGGACCCGAATTGACCCGACCCGAATTGACCCGGTTTTGACCCGGTTTGAATAACAGAAAAAACTGCCTTTCGGCAGTTATCTGTTTTCTGGTTAAGAATTCAATTTGGTCATTTTTTTTTTCTGGTTCACGAACTCTCAAACACACATAGATAGAATTTCGTTATTCTCTGAATTGTATCCGATTGAATAATTCGGGAGAACCACCGAATTGATTCGATCTGAAAGTGTTTCACGCCTTTCAGAGATATCCGATTATTCCTATTTCGTTACTGTCAATTTCCTCACAGTCCCAAGGCCGACCATTTGCCTCCCCTAGGTGATGATTCACAGTTTCACACACGGATATTTTTTTTCTCAAATTGACTATTCGGTCACCTTACACTATTGGGGTGTTTGAGATTGTGTTTGAAAACAATTTATGCTTATATGGAAAAAGTGCCTATCAACTTCTTGAGTAAGCCATATGCACTTCCATCCAACCAATCAAAATAGCTTATTTCCTTAACCACGATGAAATAAGTAAATAAGTTGTTTTCAAGCGCAATCCCAAACATCCCCACGGTTAGGGTTATCAATCTCCAATTCTTTGCTTTCATATATGGGGTTATCAATCCTCATATATATATGATACAACAACCCTGGGTTACAATTGATTAGCAATCAAGATGTAAGACATCACAATGAATGAAATATTATACTGATTGCTTAGTTACACTCGGTATGAACTTACCGAGTAAGAATTTGGCAATTCAAGATGGCTTAGCTTTATCAATCTCTGTGGGTGGATTCTACACAGTTTGAAATACAAATTAATATTGTAGTAATAAAGTGCAATTGTATATATATAAATGCTGATTCCTTTTTCCTAATTCCCATCGTAAAACTCATGCTATCAAGGATTTCAAATGTCCCAACTAATTTGGCTATCAAAATAACAATAGGTCTTTGAAACATGCACGTCTAAAGCCCCGTTTATCAAACACTTACCCGGGTAAGTGCTTACCAACAAAATTAACACTATCTCTACCTTATCGGACAAGATTTGAGTCCACAAAAATTGTACCGTATGCAACAATTTTTGCCAAACGTAGCCTAATTTTTGCTCCTAAAACGCTACTCCAACTAACATTTCAATTAGCTAGCTTATGGTCCATCCAAACATATACTAGCTTATAAGCTAGTTTATTTTTGCCAAAGACAACCTAATTTAATTTAAAGCTATTAATATATGGATTCATGAGTTACAAAAGTCATACAATTTTATATTTTAAACGGACATAACTATTTTGTTCCATTATCAACTATAACATTATAGCATTATCAATTGAGTAAACTCTAACTTTGGTCCTTGTGGTTTAGTAAAATAATTGAAAGTGAGACCTAAACTTTGATAACTCTAGAAACCATCCTTGTGGTTTGCATTTTTCTTTGAAAATGGTCCCCAATTAACTCTTTTAAAAGCTATCCGTTAAGTTACTAGACAAATCTGTCTTTTTAATTATTCGTTGTGTTAAGGGGTAAAGTGTATACAATTGAACTTGGAGGGCCAAATAATATAATTAGAATATTCTTTAAGGAAATCAACAAATTTCTTCATGTCAAAGCTGGTTGCACATCAATCAAATTCATCATCTAGAGCATCAACAAACCAATTGATTTCAGTCCTACTACCCCCAATGTACCTTTGCAATAGAACGTCTCTTCAAAGAACTGAAGAAGTCCTCCGTTAGTTCACCGTTTGAGTTTGCATCAGAAGAGCCTCTTCAGCTTGCATCCCGAACATTCTCATGCTCTAGAAAGTAACCAAAAATCCATAAGCATAGACATGTCCGAGCACCTAAGTTGATGAATTTGGAAGCTTACCATCCACTTGCAAACATCATTAGCCTTCTTTTCAAAGGATCGATATCCACTAACTTGTTTATTGACTAAAGACAGAAGGTGCAATGCAAAAACAAACATAAATAGAGTTATATGAGAATTTACAGCATCGTCAAAATAAACTAAGGTTACAGTAGTTGCTACAACCGGACTATGCTCACAGACTACCTTAAATGATAAAATTGAGAAAATGGAATAGCATCCACTTACATATTATACAAGCCATATATGATATCAATTACTTCTTATTCACACAAATAAAAAGTAGTAACTTCAGCAATAGAAGATCTAGTCCAATATTTATCATTTTCTGGTCGACTATAATTTAGAAAGTTACCAGATTGCACACCACCGAATGCATAAAAGGATGGTTTTTTCATTGAAAATTGCAGCCATATATCTAATTCAATGGGTAAAAATAAAACACAACTAAAAGGCTAAGAAAATAAGCCATTAAGCAAAAAACAAACAACCCTACACATATTTCAAACAGTTTATCAATCACAGCTCCTTAACAACAAATATCAAGTAATATATATACAAACAGGTAAGTCAAAAGTTCTCCAAATTATACATCATTTTGCTAGATATTAGGAAACCAACCCATATCTAGAAGAAACTAACCCAATCCCAGTTCTGTGCTGTCCAGATTGTTGGATAAGCCACTTTCTATGTCATTAAGACACTACCAAACAGCCATATATAGCTAAGCAAATAAGTTGTGCTTCCATTAAACTCCTAAAACAACCAAAACCCAAAAACTTCACAAATATCACAAATTGCCCTCAGATTCAACCAATTTCAACCCCAGCTTATGTAAAACCCCCAAATATTATATCAATATGCATTCCAATGTGATTCAACAACTGAAAAACATAAAACTCGTACTGAAAGTTTTGAATTATGAATAAATGATGAACAATTCCTACTGTTTGATTCAGTTTTAATAAGCTTAATGGGTGTTTAACTTAATTTAATAAGCTCAAAACTAAAGTATACCGGATTAGAGTTTCTCCAAGGTTTCCAGTAAACTTCCCAGCAACATATTCTTCAGAGTTCGCCAACTATAAAATAAGACAACAACCAAACAATATTTCAGGTTATTAAGACAACCAAAATCAATGGAGCAGACTATGATGTAAACAAGGTTGCATGTGGCTATCAATTTTTATTGATTTTTGGGTTTGCAGCATTGAACACTAACTATACATATATATTTATTGATCCAACAATACACACAAACAACATAGGGATGGAAGAAAGAAGACCAAAAGCAAGTTGAATTCTCAAATCTTCCTACTAAAGCATCAGGTAAGCGAAGTGGGATTTGAATGCCAAAAGTACTGTATAGAGGCATAACATAATAATTGCCCAAAGCAGCTATTTCACTGCAGAACATTACTGTTTCTCTAAGTTCAGAGCAAAATCTTCCAAAAAGGCCAAACAATAGCATTCTCCAAACAAAGAGTTGATTGAGATCAATTCCAAGTACATACACAAAATTTCCTCATTATTTGTTTCCTTGTTAAGTTGTTATAAGAATACATATTCTTTATAATTAATACTGATAAGGTAACAGTTTCTACATAAAGCTGTAAACAAGATATTCTTTGAGGCATTTTGTTGAACACCTGATGTGCATGATCAAATTGTCGATAAGTAACATTTTTCTTTGAAAAAGAAAAACCACCTCCAAATCAATTATACACACAAATGAAAATTTTCAATTTAATATATGGCAAAAGTGGAATACATAAATTCAACTCAGCTATAAAAAACTTCAAATCGATCAATTATAAGGACAAATTGAAAACAATACAGAGATGAGTCGCAATCCAATCCATTTATTTACCTGATTGATTTCTTTTAATTGCAAAATACTCCATACTTTTCTTGTTCCTCCCTTTATATACACTCTACAAAGTGCAAACCATAGTAAACAGAATAAATTACTAAATTGAAACAAAAACAACAAAATTGATTCAAAAAGAAGTGGAGATAGAGAGTTCAAAAATTACAATTAACAACTGATGAAAATCAAAAACTATAGCAACAGATTCTGGTTTTCAAGGATGGTGTATCATCCAAAGTCACAGCACACCCTTCTAGATCCCCCCATTTGGAACTCCCTAATTTCATTCAACTTCCTGTTTATGATAAGCCAGTTATGAATGTAAAGGTCGCCAACTTATCGGTGCTGTTAACGGCTTAATTTGTTTTTCTTACCACCTAGCAAATAATAGTTATATCATTCAGATCTGCAACCCCTCTATCTCGGCCCTTTTAGTAGTTCCGCGACTAGTTCCTTCGGGTGGATTTCTACCTGAATATCGGTTTGGGTTTGATCCCAAAAACGATGATTACAAGCTTCTGAGGCATGCTCTTTCTGTTGATGAGAATGAGCCTGATGAACGCCATGTGCTGGTACATGTGTACAGTATGAGAAAGCGTTGTTGGAAATTGATCACCGAAAGGTTTCCTGAACATCTTGGAATGTTCGGTGTAGACAAAGTTTGTGGAGATGGCCATGATGGCCGTCTCCATTGGCTCTGCTTTCATGCTGATGATTACAACATAGAAATGATAGGGGCATTTGATTTGGGTGCTGAGACGTTTAGTGAAATAGCTCTTCCCGTTGATAACTTTCGTCACGGGAATGTTCTTGGAGTTTTGGGTGGTAAACTGTGTTTGATGTCATGCCTTAAAGATCATAGCTGTGAAGTGTGGTTGATGAATGAGTATGGGAATGCTGAATCATGGGCCAAACACCATGTTCTTTCACAGCTTCCTTCTAAAAGTATCGACCCTTTTGGGTTCACGTTAAGTAACAAGTTCCTATTTACAAGTTCTGATGTTCTCTCTTTGTACGATCCAATTGAAGCCAAGGTTAATTCCTTTATGTTTGAGGTTGGGCGTCATGCCAAAGTTGTTTCATATGTGGACAGTCTTGTTTGGTTAAGTCCCGATAAGCATAAGAAGAAAAGGAAAAGATGTATGGTCTCAAGCAAAAGCTAATAGGCATGATGCCAATCTTAATGTATTTTTTTGGGTTTTCTAGTTTTGATGTCATGATGTATGAACAGCTTATCGAATATTTTGGCATATGTTTGTAACTCGTGTTAATGTACTTTTAGGTGTTGGTTTGAATGCAACTCTTTAACGTTTCAGCTACTTGTATTTATTTATTTCTTACAACTACTTAAGCTTTAATGTACAGTTATGTCAATGCGATACTTGGATGTCTCTTCCCAAGGCCGACCATTTGCCTTCCCTAGGTGATGATTCACAGTTTCACACACGGATATTTTTTTTTCTCAAATTGACTATTCGGTCACCTGACACTATTGAGATGTTTAAGATTGTGTCTATCAACTTCATGAATAAGCTATAAGCACTTCCATCCAACGACTCAAAATATTCCCTCCCCACGATGAAATAAGTAAATAAGTTGTTTTCAAGCGCAATCCCAAACATCCCCATATATTTAAACGGTTAGGGTTATCAATCTCCAATTCTTTGCTTTCATATTCTCTAGATCTATTCTCAATTGCTCTGTCTTGGTATTGTTTCAGAAAATTGCTTCACAGATTTATTCTCAATTGCTCTGTCTTGGTATGGTTTTGGAAAATTGCTTCGCGGGTAATTTCATATCTTACTCTCGTTCTCATCTGTATCTTCGCCTTATTTGATTTGTGATTCAACTGCTATCATCTCCAAATATCCCGACTCTATTTGTGATCAACGAGGCAATTTCACTTGTTCTTCCTTTCTACTTTTGTATTTTTGTTATTTGTATAGACCTTAAAATGTTCATTTGGTCTTTCTCCTCCTGATTTCTGTTTTCTTTTCTGGAGTTAAATGTTGGTCAAGCATATTGATGGCTTATGATACAACAGCCCTAGGTTACAATTGATTAGCAATCAAGATGTAAGACATCACCATGCATGAATGAAACATTACATATATTGCTCGCGTGACACTGGTAAGAGCTTATCGAGTAAGCGTCTGGTAATTCAAGATGGCCTCACCAATTATAGTCGAAGTAGGATCTATATCTTTTGACTATATAAAAATATTAGATTCCTAGTAATGCATATCCAATCTTCATATGGTTGATGATTTGGATTCTTTAGCATGGGTTGGTTTGATTTTCAAGGTAAAATTGATAGCTTTATAAATCAATGTGGGTGGATTCTACACATGTTTTATATGTTTGATATACAAATATTTAATGAAGTGTAATGTATATATGAATGCTGATTCCTTTTTTTTCTCATTTCCAGCATAAAACTCATGCTATCAAGGATTTTAAATGTCCCAACTATTTTGATACCTTAGCCAAAATAATTTGGCTAAGGTATCAAAATAATATACAGTAGATCTTTGAATCATGTAGTATGACTTTCAGGATTAGATCGGTCAGTCACGTGCTTTTCTTAATAAGTGAAATGTCTTTCTACGAGATATGCATGTCTAAACTTCTCTATCATTGTTGGTATGCATTTTTAGTATTTGTTTAATAGTTACTATGTTATAGGGGATTTATAAATGGACCCCTCACGAAGGAAATGAATGATTTGTGTGAATGTATAGGTAGGACCCACTCACTACAAGGGTAGTCTGAACAAAAGTCAAAAGGGGTCTATTTAACAACACCTAGCTATATATAAGTTGTTTAAAAACTTATCTTTCTTTCAAGTTGAGACAGATCTCAAGTGCGTTTAATCCAGAAGTCAACAAATTAAGTGAGACGTGAAGGTTCTTATATATACAAGGATTTTATGCTAACTCGAGGAACATCTGTTATGGTTGTAACATTTACGGCTCTAGAGCTTCTTGTTTTTTAGTTGTAGATGATTGAGATGAATTACGAATAATAGCATGTTAGGATTCAACGTCAATGTTTTCCAATATTTTCTGGTTTGATTTATTGTCAAAATGTTTAATTATTTGAACCATCCTATTTTCTTGTCCATCATTTGGGTCAATGAGTTTCTTAGGTTTTTTCTTACGTTTGGAATCAACAAACCTAAATGTTGAATTCCTTGTTTTCGGTGTTCAGAATCGGATTTATGTTTTGATGCTATGTGGGTTTTTTATATATTATTTTTTCTTATTGATATATATGATTTAATGCTAAGTGAATTTTTTGTATTTCGTTTGATTATTGATTGATTTATATTGATATTCACTCATGTTTGTGTTGATTAATTATCGTATTAGATTCAAAAAAGAAGTGCTAAAAAAATGAGAAGAAGATAAGTGATCTCAACTACTCATATGGTCAATAAAAACGGCTTTGTCCGGGTTCCTCCTTTAATAATCTTCACCTTCCCATGATTGCTTATTTCGTATTTTTTTAGCACTTCTCATTTGAAACTTTCTCTTAATTACCACATGATCTTCAAAATTTTGTAATAAGAAGGTTAAGGTAGTCATGTTCCGGTTCTTATGTTTGTGCTTTTATATATGCATCACACTTACGTTAATTCAAAGCTTTGCAAGTTAATTCAATATTAATTTGAAAGTTAATTCTTTTAAGGATTAATCAATTTTAAATTAGTACTATTTTAATGCATTCTATTTTAATAACAATAACTCATGTATATTTTGATCAACCCACATAAATTCAATAAGAAATTAAATAATGTCGGAATACAACGTAACATGACAAATTAGAAATAAGGCACTAAAATATGACTTCTTGCCCTTCTCAGCTCATTCGACCGTTCACCTTTAACTAATCTTTTCTAGATGTAGATCCTCTTGGTGCTATCCAAACAAGGCTGTCAACATATACAACAACTTTAAGATCGCTAAACATTCGACCTTGATACTTGAAGTATTTAACCTTGGATTCATTTGGATCATACAAAGCCAAACGAAAACTATCGCCAGATGTTGGTTCAAATAAAAACTCATTATTTAACGTAAACCCATAGGGATATATATAAAAACTGAACTGTGAGAATGCATGGTGTTTAGTCCATGATTCAACAATACCATACTCATTCATCACCCACACTTCACAATCATGATCTTGAACACATGACATCACACACAGTTTTCCGCCCAAAATACCCACTGTATTTCGCCGGTTCACGTTATTAACCGGAAGACATATCTCACTAAAAGTCTCGTCACCCAAATCAAATGCTACTATCGTTTCTTGGTTCCCACACTCATCAAGATAACCAAGCCAATGAAGATGGCCATCATGGCCATCTACAAAAACTTCGTCTCTATCAACAATCCTAGTAACATTTTGCGGAAACTTTTCCGTGATAGATTCCCATGAACACTTTCTCAAACTATAAATCTCCACTTGTATATTCTTCCCACATGGAAGATAAATATCATCCAAATCTAAAAACCAATCGTTGATCAATCTCAACATCCGTTTTGGGGTGATAAACTTAATAACTTTATAATCATCTGTTTTGGGATCATATCCGAACCCATATTGAATAAAATTTTTATCGGTATAGCCAAACGTATTACCGTATGGAGGAAGGGTTAACATAGCCGAGAGAGAAGGGTTCCAAATCTGAAGGATTGGTTCATTAAACGTTCGATAACAAGATAAACATATTAAACCGTTAACCGAACCATGAATAAATTCAGATCTGTTAGGATCAACAGGAATTTGAATAAAATTGGGGATTACCGAATGAGGAGATTTAGAAGGGTGTGCTGCCATGGACGCACTGGCACAGACCAGAAGAATTTCATCGTTGTTTTCGATAGAACGACGAAGGTGGGACTTAATGAAAGCGGGTTGAGATAAGAGGGAATTCCAAGGTTTCGAGACGCACCGCATTCGCGCAAGGGGTTTTGCCCGAAAACGAATGAGTATTTTCGATAAAACATCGACCGGAAGGTTGTCAATGGTGGTTGAAGCCATTTTTTTTCTGGTAGGAATGCTAATATGGAAATGTACGTTGTATATATGTAGTTAGCTTCTCCACTTTGGAAAGGGGAGCCGCCCATGGAATAAATTTATGGGTAGCATAAACATCACAAAAAGCTTAAACTTCCAAGTTATCATAGATATGGTATTAAACACGAATTCACCCCATTAAACTCAAGTCATCCAGCCACCGAATATAAAGTTTTTTTAAACGTTTGTTTTGACTTTGCCTATGATTACATGCATGGCAATCTTTGTAATAAAGAAACGGCTGTCTGAGACTAATCTTGATTACAAAAGATTAACCATTGGTTCGAATCCGGATTGATGGAATATATTCCATCACATCCTCCTAGGCATTTTACCAATATGCCATCACTCTTGCACTTCAAACCATGTCAAGTTGTTCATGGTACATTTTCAACATTAGTATTTAGGGTAAATTATATTTTTTGTTTCCATATTTTTAAAATGTGATTTTTATTGCTATGTATAATTTATTGTGATTATTGTTGTTTGTGTTCCTATGGTTTATAAAATTTTGTTGTTTTTGACCCTCATACTTCAAAGTAGTAGTTCGCATGCTCGGTTTCTCCAAAACCGAACCGAACATGCTCGGTTTACCATAAATCTGAACCGAACCATTTTAAACTATATTATTTTTATATTATATATATATATATATATATATATATTTCATTATTTAGAGAAATGTTCAAATAAGAAGTGCTAAAAAATATGAAGCAGGGAAGTGATCTCAACCGTTGATACGATTGAGATCAAAGTTGACTAGTCAAAAATTACGGCTTTGATCGGTTAAAGTCGCAATCTTTAACTAGTCAAAATTCGCATGGATGCGAATCTACAAGGGAAATTTTGTAAATATTACAAATAGGCCGGATGAAGATTCATATATGAATCTTCATATATGATCTGTGTAGTTCATATATGATTTGTGTACTTCATATATGAATATTCATATATGATTTGTGTAGTTCATGTAAGAAGATTCATGAATCTTCATATCTACGGTTGAGCAGCAGAGAGTAACCGAAATCGATTTATACTCTAGAACACTTTAGGAAGAAACAGAGAGTAAAGATGAACAAAATCGATTCATACTATAGAACACATCCGGAAGAAACAGAGAGTAAAAGATGAACAAAAATCGATTTTCAGAAGTCACAACGGAGAGTAAGCAAAATCTTCTAACCAAAATCGATTCACATCATCAAGAAGCAATCGATGAACAAAATCTTCTAACCAAAATCGATTCACACATTAAGAAGCAATCGATGAACAAAATCTTCTAACCAAAATCGTCCCTGCTAGATGCAAATCCTCTTGGTGCAATCCAAACAAGGCTGTCAACATATTCAACAACCTTAACATTGCTATACAATCGACCCGAAAACTTAAAGTGGTTCACTTGGATCATACAAAGCCAAATGAGGATTGTACATGTCGCTTGCTGGAGGTTCAAATAAAAACTTGTGTTTAATGTAAATCCGTAAGGAGGTACATAAAAACTAAACTGTGATAATACATGGTGTTTAGTCCATGATTCAACAACCCCATACTCATTCATCACCCACACTTCCCAATCATGATCTTCAACACTTGACATCACACACAATTATCCGCCCAAAATACCTAGTGTATTTTGCCGGTCTACATAATCAACCGGAAGACATATCTCACTAAAAGTCTCGTCACCCAAATCAAATGCTACTTTCGTTTCTTGCTTCCGGCACTCAACAAGTTTACCAAGCCAATGAAGGTGCCCATCATGGCCATCTAAACAAACTTCGTCTCTATCATCAATCCCAGTAACATTTGGCGGAAACCTTTCCGTGATTGATTCCCATGAACACTTTCTCAAACTATAAATCTCTACTTGTATCTTATCAGATGGGAGATTATCATCCCAATCTATAGACAAATTATTGAAGAAACTCAAGAAAAACATCTATTTTAGGATTATAAACTTAATAATTTTATAGTCATCGGTTTCCGGATCAAATCCAAACCCAAATTGAATAAAAATTTTATCTGTACAGCCAAACGGATTACCATATCGAGGGAGGGTTAACATAGCCGAGAGAGAAGGGTTCCAAATTTGAATGACCAATTCACCAATTCTTTGGTATGATAAGCATATTAAACCGTTAACCGAACCATGAATATAGTAGCAAGTCCATTCAGATAAATTAAAATCAACAGGAATGGAGCCATACTGATAGATATGGTGGCACGGGACATCCCTTCATTATTCAATCATAAGAGAAAATATTATGTTTATACTACAGATACTCCTTGAGTTTGTGCAAAACCTAAAACAACGTTTAGTGCAAAAGTGCGTTGCCTAATGATTTCTCACCATCAACGGTAAGAGGCTGGTACCGTATGGTTTGATAGTAGACCTCGAGGCTAATGTGTTTATGAATTTTTTTACTGTGAAACTGATTAGAATTGAAGCTTTGAAGCGTTGCTATAGAGAAGTTGCTATTGCTATTGGTTTCATTTAGCCAATGTTTTTATAGACCCAACTTTTGCTTTAGTGATTGTATAGATGTAATAGATTGTTGACACTTAATTACATAGAGTAATTTTACTACTTTATGTTTCAAGAGGATCAACTTTACAATTTTGAACATTTGTGTATAAAAAGACTAATGTTATGATAACATTGATGCTACCAAATTACTCTCGATTTTAGAAAGATGAGATGGAATCATTTCGTTAAGTGTATTTAACTAATGTTATTTTGAGAAGTAGAGGACTCATAATCCAAATGTCCTCGGTTGACTCTTAAGTCTTAACCTTTTAAATGCATTATATAGCTAGCTACAAAATTTCATTATTAAGCTTTGGTCGAATGACTATGTTAATCACTATATCAGCCCATTCACACTTAATAATCATACTAGACTACAAAAATGTAAAAGCTAAATTGAAGGTTTGAGTTTATGGAATTAAAAATCCTGCCGCAACACGCGGGTACCTAGCTAACTAGTATAACATACAATACAAATTAAAGTTTTCTTTTAGTCCTTGAAATTACAATATATGTATATTATGACTATTGATTTAGAAAATGTTTAAATAGATCAAAAATGCCAAAAGTTGAAAGTATCCTTAACTTAACATATAGGTTTTAACAGAATTAATGACTAAGGACCACTTTTAAAACATAACATAAACCATAAAGATAATTTCTTTCTAGACTTATCAAAACATAAGTCTCACTTTCAAAGATTTCAATAAACAACATGGACCAAAATTAGAGTTTACTCTTATCAATTTATATAACATTTCTCATGTATACAAAGATATAACATTGCAAATACGTTGGTTTACACTTAACCCAGTCTATACAATACAGGTTAGACCCGGCCCATTAAGGCGGTCCAAATCCAAACCTGCAAATACTCTCGATGCTTAAATGTGGACGCCTATAAGGCCATCATTAATGGGCGTCGGTACCAGGTTGGTACCGGCGGTAACACCGCCGCGCCTGGCCGGTACCGAGGCCGGTACGGGTACCGCCGGTGTCGCCACACCGATGCGCTTTTCACTCTCTTTCTTCTTTTTTGTTTATTTTTTTATTAAATTAATTAGAGGGGTATGGTTAAGGATGGATTGGTATGGTGTTGGTAAGGTGTTGGTATAGCTGATGTGGCGCTGATGTGGCAGCAAAAATGAGAGGTATGAGGGGTACGGCTAAGGATGGCCTAACCAGAGAAATTTCTCAGATGGGCGGTTCACGTTCCCAAAGAAAGCACCGGCCGACCATGGCTACCACCATCGAGAAACTGCCGGACCATCTTTTATCCAACATCCTCGTTCGGGTCCCGGCGAGAACCCTTGCCCAAATGAGGTCTGTTTCAAAACCCTTGAATGTTTTATTATCTCAACCCTCTTTCATCAAAACCCACCTTCATCGTTCCATCAAAACCGACGATGAAATCCTTCTGGTTTTCAAGGATGGTGTATCATCCGAAGTCACAGTACACCCTTCTAGATCCCCCCATTTGGAACTCCCTAATTTCATTCAGCTCCCTGTTTATGATAACCCAGGTTATGAATGTAAAGGTCACGAACTTATCGGTGCTGTTAATGGCTTAATTTGTTTTTCTTACCACCTAGCAAATCGTGGTTATATCATTCAGATCTGGAACCCTTCTATCTCGGCCCTTTTAGTAGTTCCGCGACTAGTTCCTTCGGGTGGATTTCTACCTGAATATCGGTTTGGGTTTGATCCCAAAAACGATGATTACAAGCTTCTGAGGCATGAACTTTTTGTTGATGAGAATAAGCCTGATGAACGCCATGTGCTGGTACAGGTGTACAGTATGAGAAAACGTTGTTGGAAATTGATCACCGAAAGGTTTCCTGAACATCTTGGAATGTTCGGTGTAGACAAAGTTTGTGGAGATGGCCATGATGGCCGTCTCCATTGGCTCTGCTTTCATGCTGATGATTACAACATAGAAATGATAGGGGCATTTGATTTGGGTGCTGAGACGTTCAGTGAAATAGCTCTTCCCGTTGATAACATTCCTCATGGGAACGTTCTTGGAGTTTTGGGTGGAAAACTGTGTTTGATGTCATGCCTTAAAGATCATAACTTTGAAGTGTGGTTGTTGAATGAGTATGGGAATGCTGAATCATGGGCCAAACTCCATGTGTTTTCACTGTTTAGTGCCAACAATATGAGTCCTTTTGGATTCACGTTAAGTAACGAGTTCCTATTTACAAGTTCTGATGTTCTCTCTTTGTACGATCCGATTGCAGCCAATGTTAAATCCTTTATGTTTAAGGTTGGGCGCCATGCCAAAGTTGTTCCGTATGTGGACAGTCTTGTTTGGATAACTCCCGATAAGCGTAAGAAGAAAAGGAAAAGATGTATGGTCCCAAGCAAAAGCTAATAGGCATGATGCCAATGTTAATGTATTTTATGGGTTCTAGTTTTGATGTCTTCGATGTATGAACAATGTGTCAAATGTTTAGGCATATGTTTGTAACTCATGTTAATGTACTGTTAGGTGTTGGTTTGGATGCAACTCTTTGTCGTTTCAGCTTCTTGTATTTATTTCTTACAACTACTTAAGCTTTATATGTACAATTATGTAAATTGATACTTGGATGTCCCTTCCCAAGGCCGACCATTTGCCTTCCCTAGGTGACGATTCACAGTTTCACATACGGATATTTTTTTCTCAAGTTGACTATTCGGTCACCTTACACTATTGCGGTGTTTGAGATTGTGTTTGAAAACAACTTATGCTTATATTGAAAAAGTGCCTATCAACTTCTTGAGTAAGCCATATGCACTTCCATCCAACCAATCAAAATAGCTTATTTCCTTAACCATGATGAAATAAGTAAATAAGTTGTTTTCAAGCGCAATCCCAAACATCCCCATATATTTATACGGATACGGTTATCAATCTCCAATTCTTTGCTTTCATATTCTCTAGATTTATTCTCAATTGCTCTGTCTTGGTATGGTTCTGGAAAATTGCTTCACGGGTAATTCCATATCTTCACGGGTAATTCCATATCTTCGCCTTATGTGATTTGTGATTCAAATGCTATCATCTCCATATTATTCCTGACTCTATTTGTGATAAACGAGGCAATTTCACTTGTTCTTCCTTTCTTCTTTTGTATTTTTGTTATTTGTATAGACTTTAAAATGTTCATTTGGTCTTTCTCCTCCTGATTTCAGTTTTCTTTTCTGGAGTTAAATGTTGGTCAAGCATTGATGGCTTATGATATAACAGCCCTAGGTTACAATTGATTAGCAATCAAGAATCAAGATGTAAGACATCACCATGAATGAAACATTACACATATTGCTCGAGTGACATTGGTAAGAGCTTACCGAGTAAGCCTTTGGTATTTCAAGATGGCCTCACTAAAAATGATGAAGTAGGATCTATATCTTTTGACTATATAAAAATATTAGATTCCTAGTAATGCATGACCAATTCTCATATAGTTGATGATTTGGATTCTTTAGCATGCTTTGGTTTGATTTTCGAGGCAAAATTGATAGCTTTATAAATCTATGTGGGTGGATTCTACACATGTTCTATATGTTTGAAAAACAAATATTTAATGAAGTGTAAGGTATATATGAATGCTGATTCCTTTTTATTTCTCATTTCCAGCATAAAACTATGCTATCAAGGATTTTAAATGTCCCAAATATATATTTTGATACCTTAGCCAAAATAATTTGGCTAAGGTATCAAATAAATATTAGATCTTTGAATCATGTAGTGTGACTTTTAGGATTATATCGGTCAAGTCACTTGCTTTTCTTAATAATTGAAATGTTCTCCTACGAGATATGCATTTCTAAACTTCTCTATCATTGTTGGTATGCATTTTTAATTTTGTTTTATAGTTAATTACTATATTATATATAGAGAAATTATAAATGGACCCCCTTCGAAGGAAATGAATGATTTATGTGAATGTATAGGTTGATTTATTTTAATGTATAGGTGGGACCCAGTATAAGGGTAGTCCGAACAAAAGTCAAAAGAGGGTTCATTTAACAACACCCTATATATAAGTTGTTTAAAAACTTATCTTTCTTTCAAGTTGAGAGAAGATCTCAACTCCTCAAGTGCGTTTAATCCAGAAGTCAACAAAGTGAGACGTGAAGGTTCTTATATATACAAAGATTTTATGCTAACCAGAGGAACATATGTTAAGGTTGTAAAAGTTATGGCTCTATAGAGCTTGTTGTTTTCAATTAGTTGTAGATGGTTGAGATGAATTACGAATAATAGCATGTTAGAATTTAACATCAATGACTAGAAAATTAATACCTTGGGGGGTTTTCCAATATTTTTTGGTTTGATTTATTATCAAGATGTTTAATTTTTTGAACCACCCTATTTTCTTGTCCTTCATTTGGGTCGATGAGTTACTTAAGTTTTCTCTTACGTTTGGGATCAACAAACCTAAATGTTGAATTCCTTGTTTCGGTGTTCAAAATCGGATTTATGTTTTGATGCTATGTGGGTTTTTTTATATATTTTTATTGATTATTGATATTTATGTTTTAATGCTATGTGAATTTTTGTATTTCGTTTGATTATTGATTGATTTATTTTGATATTCAATCATGTTTGTGTGGATTAATTACCGTATTAGATTCAAATGAGACGTGCTAAAAAAATTGAGAAATAACTGATACAAAAAATCGATATCACATAAGCTCGGATGAGAAATTGTAACAAACACCCATCAAACAAAGATTGAGAAATAAATTTCAAAACTAATAACAACATATTTCAAAATGAATAATCCATTTATTGCTATCACGAACATATAAGGAATAATGAAAAAAGCAAAGGCATTCATTTAGCAGGAGTTTACGCTACAAAGACGATGACCTCAAAATAACAGGGGTCAAGGTCGGCCAGTGAGACGATGGGGGATAAGCTTACTTTTTCAGACCTATTGCCGATACTAAGTAGCAGGCAAAAATTTGTATCCATTTTTCATGATATTATGCATGGATCAGATATATCATGGCGAATTCTTCAGAAAAAAATTCTTTCTTCCACAACGGAATCTGATAAGTGAGATTTCGAGTAAGTGTTTCCATAATCTTTTTCTGTCCGAAAAAATGATTCATCGAAATAATGAGTCACCTTTGATATCGACACATTTGACAAATGTTCGGGAGTTCCTCTATGCAAGGCTTCAAAACCGTACGTGGAGCTTCCGCCTCATACGGCTCCTCTAGGGATGGAGGTAGGCCCAGCCCAGGCCTCTATACCAAACTTTCCTATGCTAACCATCACTAAAATTTTGACACATGTCACTTTTAGATTAACCTTTTTAGAATTAAAAAAACTCAGTAACCGAGAAACACCTCCGTTACATAGTATCTCTTCAAGAGAAAGGTTCAAACAAGAACAAAGTCAATTTGCAAGAACAAAGGAACAATTCTATATCACATATGATGTGGGCCCATGTGGATCCAACTTATTAAAAAATCATATATGATTCAGATGGGTCCCACCACTAAATCATATATGACTTTTTTAATATGTGGGACCCACATGGGCCCACATCAATGTGTGGCTCAAAATGGTTCATTTATTCTTGCAAATGGAGTTGTTCTTGTATGAATCTCCCTCCTCTCTTCAATTCCATTTTATATTTAAAAAGATGTTATTAAATTTGTTACGTATATCTCTTCCACAAAACTGAATTTATATATATATATATATATATATAGAGAGAGAGAGAGAGAGGGAGGTTCATTTGTAAACCACAAAAAATGTGTAAACCATGTAAACCAATCATAGCCGTTGATCAAAAAAATCAAAGGAGGATATGGATTGATAGAAAACATGGAAATGTGAAATATATGGTAAGTCATTGATTATTGAAAGATGAAAATGTGAAATATAGAAATGTTTTTGATGATCAACGGCTATGATTGGTTTATATAGTTTACACATTTTTTGTGGTTTACAAATAAACCTCCGTCTATATATATATATATATATATATATATATATATATATAGAGAGAGAGAGAGAGAGAGAGAGGAAAGTTCAAATGTGAACTACTTTTTGGTTGTGAACGTGAGGACAACCGAGAGCGCGACACGTGACGACTTTGAGTGTGGTCCCCCTCTTTAATTCAATGCCCTCCCATGAATCGCGCCTAGTCATCCGCCGTGTATTTGACGTGGCGCCTAGTCATCTGCCACATGTCGCGCTCTCGGTTGTCCTCACGTTCACAACCAAAAAGTGGTTCACATTTGAACCCACCCCTATATATATATATATATATGGATTAAAAAAATCAATGGTGAAGATGAACCCTCTCCTATTTTTGGTATGTGAACTTTTAATACCAAATATAGTTTATATTAATCTTGGCCATTGATTTTTTTAATCTATGGTGATTAAGTGGGTTGCACGGTTTGTATTCTAATGGTGGTTTGTAAATGAAAGCACCTCTATAGAAATATATATATATATATATATATGTATATATTTCTTTCCTGTTTTCCTTTTTCTATTTTCGTTTTGTAAATTATTTCTATATCATATATTTATAATTACCTTTAAATAAAATTCTTTCTTTTTAGAGAATATTTTTATATATTTTTTTAGAATATTAATCCTAATACTTAGGTTCAGATGAGATCAAGTTATTTCCGTAACACCGGTGAGACCAACACTTTTTATATGAAACTTCATAGCAGAACACTGTGAAGGTTAAAAAATTCGAATATTTATCGTAAAAACACTGTAAATGTTACGTTCACGGTGTTTTTTGCATTTTTTTTCTTTGAAGGTTCGAATTATTTATTTGTATTGTGAAGGTTTTTTTTTTTTTTACCTTTTTAGAATAAAATTTCTTCGATAATATTTTTTAATATGTTTTTACAGTGAATATTCGAATTTTTTTAACCTTCACAGTGTTTTACTGTGAAGTTTCCTATAAAAAGTGTTGGTCTCACGGAATAAAAAAATTGTTGGTCTCACCGGTCTCAAGGAAATAACTTGGCCTCATCGGAACCTAAGTCTTAGGATTAATATTCTATTGTGAAGGTAAGAAATAAATAATTCGAACCTTCACAGAAAAATGTTGTGAAGGTCAAAAATATCGAACTTTCACCTCAAAAAACACCGTGAACGTAACATTTATAGTGTTTTTACGATGAATGTTCGATATTTTTTAACCTTCACAGTGTTTTGCTATGAAGTTTTATCAAGAAGTGTTGGTTTCACCGGAAAACCTAAGTCTTAGAATTAATAATCTCAAAATATATGATATTGAAATAATTTATATAACAAAAATAAAAGAGGAAAACGAAAAAGAAATTAATAAATATATATTAATTTTGTGAAAGAGATATTCATAACAAAATCAAAAATACCTTTTTAATTTAAAATGGGATTGAAGAGATAGCATGTAATTGAGGTGTTTATCCGTTAATGAGTTTTTTTTAATTTTTAAAATGTAATCTAAAAATTACATGTGTCAAAATTTTAGTGGTGGACATGATGATTAGCTGGAAGTTTGGTATAGAGATTTTTTTCCAGGAATGATAATAATAAAAAAGAATAGTGATTCCTAAATGAAAACCGAAAAAGAAAAGGGGAAAAAAACAGAAAAAGAAAAAGAAAATCTCAAATGAGTTGACAGTGGCGCTAGGAGGAAGAAGACACTTTGGTTTTGCAACGGCGGCGATGAGCAGCTAGCGGCGAGAAGTGGCTGCTGAACAGAGAGACGAGCAGCCGCCGGCGAGAGGTGCTCAGCAAACATTTTTTGGCGACGAGCAACTAGCGGCAACTGATCACACAAAAGAGCGATAACACACGTACAAATCTATCCTGACAGATTGCTATATCCATACATGTTTTAACAGAAAATGAACCCAACATGCACCTTAGTCACGTTTGGTTCTTATGTAGTTATATGGGGATTAATATTTCGAGTTGTAACAATTGGATTAATAAAAATGAAACATGGTTATCAAAGGATGTTAGCTCAGTTGGATAGGTAACATCCCTGGGGTGTCGAGTGAAAGCCACACACTACCAGGGTTCGAATCCCACGGGGGACATTTCTGAGATATCCAGACTTTGGATCTGGTCTTTTGGGCTGGGTTCAGGGCCGGTATGGGAGGATCCAGTCTATGAGATCCACTTCCCTGCCGGTCGGGTTCAGCCATAGGTTGGACCGGGTCGCAGCGGATTAGTGAAATTGCCCAATTAGAGGCCCGATACCGCTGGAACGTGTGTATGTTAACTTGTCGTTCAACAAAAAAAATGAAACATGGTTTTCAGTAAGGCTAGACATTATAGATTAAGAAAACCATAGGAATGAAACAATATGTCTAAATGGCAGGGAAGTTGTTTACAGTAATGAAATGTTTATTTGCAGTTTAACAAGCTTATTGGCATAACAGCATTTGCTTATTGAATCGATTCACTAAGCAACTTTTATATACACATGATGTTAATGGCATACCCTTTTTCTTCATCCCTACGAGCTAGTCTCTCTACATCACACTTACGTTCTGGCTCTAGAAGTTTATTCTATATTAATTTGGAAGTTATTCTTTTGATGATATATAGATCAAATTTTAATTTGTACTATTTTGATGCAATTTATTTCTATAACAAATATATCATATATGTTTGAGCAACGTACATAAATTCATTGAGAAATTAAAAAAAAGTGGGAATACAATGTTACATAACAAATTAGGAATTAGTAAGGCAATAAATTTTCAACCATTCAACTTTAACTAATCTTCTCTAGATGTAGAACCTCTTGGTGCTATCCAAACAAGGCTGTCAACATATTCAACAACCTTAACATTGCCAAACAATCGATAAAACTTAAAGTATTTTACCTTGGCTTCAGTTGAATCATACAAAGCCAAACGAGGACAGTCGTCGTATGTTGGAACTTCAAATAAAAACTCATTGTTTAATGTAAATCCGTAAGGAGATACATAAAAACTAAACTGTGAAAATGCATGGTGTTTAGTCCATGATTCAACAACCCCATACTCATTCATCACCCACACTTCACAATCATGATCTTCAACGCATGACATCACACACAGCTTTCCGCCCAAAATACCCACCGTATTTCGCCGGTTCAAAGTATCAACCGGAAGACATATCTCACTAAAAGTCTCGTCACCCAAATCAAATGCTACTATCGTTTCTTGCTTCCTGCACTCATCAAGCTTACCAAGCCAATGAAGATGCCCATCATGACCATCTAAACAAACTTCATCTCTATCGTCAATCCCAATAACATTTGGCGGAAACCTTTCGGTGATTGATTCCCATGAACACTTTCTCAAACTAAAAATCTCTACTTGTATCTTCTCATGAGATGGGAGATTATCATCCCAGTCTGTAAACAAATTGAACAAACTCAACAAAAGCGCCGGTTTTGGGATCGTAAACTTAATAACTTTATAATCATCAGTTTTCGAATCAAATCCAAACCCAAATTGGACAAAGTTTTTATCGGTACCGCCAAACTGATTACCATATGAAGGAACAGTTAACATAGCCGAGAGAGAAGGGTTCCAAATCTGAATGACCGGTTCAGCAATATTGCTTGTTTGGTAAGATAAACATATTAAACCGTTAACCGAACCATGAATATTGTAGCAAAACCTTTCCGGTGAATTAGGATTAACGGGAATTTGAATGAAGTTGGGGATTGCCAAATGGGGAGATTTAGAAGGGTGTGCTGTGATCGGGTATCGTTTAGGGTCAGAACCAAATCCATTGGTAAAGACGACAAGAATTTCATCGCTGTTTTCGATAGAACGATGAAGGTGGGATTTAATGAAAGCGGGTTGAGATAAGAGAGTGTTCCAGGGTTTAGAGACGCACCTCATTTGAGCAAGGGGTTTTGCCGGAAAGCGAATGAGTATTTTCGATAAAACATCGACCGGAAGGTTGTCAATCGTGGTTGAAGCCATTTAGCAGGTAGGCATGTGCAATTATGCAAATGTATGTTGTGTGTATATATAGTTGGCTTGTCAACTTTGGAAAGGGGAGTCGCCCATAGAATAAATTTATTGGTAGCAGAAACATCACAAGTAACTTAAACTTCCAAGCTATCATAAATACAGAATTAAACACGAATTGGCCCCCATTAAACCCAAGTTATCCACCCACCAAACCATGTAAGATTGTTTCTTATTGAGTTTTTAATTAAATGGGTGTTTTTAAAAAAATATTTACCGAATGAGTATAGTTTCAAACATAAATATAGTGTATATTTTAATAATATAAGTGGTGATAGAATCTCTAAAACAGAGAAGCTGTTGGAGATGAAAGAAAATGATTTTAGAGATTTTGATCTATTTTTTTCTATTTTAGAAAAGTTATAGCAATGCTGTTGGAGATGCTCTAAATCACTCAACAGCACTCTCACCCAATCCTTCTCATTTTTCAAAATAACTAAATAAATACCAAAGTTCTATTTTTTTAGCAGCGAATATGAAGTTTATAAATTTCTATTTATACATCCACACCATACCAAAGTTCTATTTTGAAGCTTGAAAAATATAAAATTAAAAATTGTTTGAAACCTGTCTGTAATTTTTCTGTTTTCACATTGATTACATTTTTAAGTTTTGCTTTTTAAATGTTGATATTTTCTAATTTTTTATATTGGGTTTTTAATTTATATGGAAAAAAGTCATCAATTATTTTTTTTATAGAGTAAAGTTCAATTTTCGTCCCTGAACTATGTGGATTTTAACATTTTTCGTCCCTAAACTAACGAAAGGCGAATATCGCCCTGAACTATGCACTTTCGTTTTGTTTTTGGTCCCTCTCACTAACGTCTGTTAACTTTCTCCATTAACCTAATTAAATGAAGGGTAAAATGGTCATTTGATGTTTTATTTAATTTTATATTAAAACTAATAAAATAATTTTATATTAAAACTAATTATATATATAATACAATTATAAAAATGTGTATTCTCGATCATCTTCGTCTTCTCCGGCCAAGATTTCCGATCATCTTTGTCATCTCCGGTCAAACCTTGTTTCCGATCATCTTCTCCGGCCAAACCCTTTGTCTATCCCTCTTCTCCGGCCACATAACAGATACACCAAAAACTCAAAACAAACCCTCTAAACTCATATAGCCGTATTAGCCATCACCTGATCAATTCAAACCACAGATACCGCCACCGCAGCCGCCGCTGATTACCTGATCAAACCACAGATACCGCCACCGCCGTTGCCGCCGATTACCTGATCAAACCGAAGAGCTTCACACCACCAATCGACACATCAGAATGGTCGATTCTTCTCAAGAACTACGACCGTCTGAACGTATGGACCGACCACTACACTCCCCTCCTCTCCGGCTACTCCCCTTTGAAGCACCCCCCGCTGAATACATCAGGTATGGTGTTATTAACCTCGATAAACCTGATAACCCTAGCTCTCACGAGGTCGTAGCCTAGATGAAACGGATCCTCCGGGTCGAGAAAACGGGACACATCGGCATTCTCGACAGAAGGTCACCGGAAATTTAATCGTTTGCATCGATAGAGCCACTCATTTAGGTAAATCTCGACAGGTGCTGAAATGGGTTTCCAAATTTGACATGAAGGAGCCATATATGTGATGGAATCACATCTGTGACTAACATAAGCCATATATGTGTTAGATGGTAGGGAATAGGGGAAGAAGAAAGAAATGAAAAGGGGGTGGGTCATCTTGGGGAAGAAGAAAGAAAAGGGGTAGAGAAAAAGAAGAAGGAAGAGAATGGGTGGGGCCATGGGGTTTTTTAATTCTTTTTATTTTATAAATGAATTATACTTATTTATATAGATATATGTAATAATTATTTTATTAGTTTTAATATTAAATTAAATAAAACATAAAATGACTAATTTACCCCTCATTTAATTGGGTTTAACGGCTAAAGTTAACGGACGTTAGTGAGAGGGACCAAAACCAAAACGAAAGTGCATAGTTTAGGGCGATATTCGCCTTTCGTTAGTTTAGGGACGAAAAATGTTAAAATCCACATAGTTCAGGGACGAAAATTGAACTTTACTCTTTTTTATATAATCTAATTGTTGATGTAAAATGTTTTTGATTTTGGTGTTTACGATTTGCCTGAAAATGAAACTATTTTGTTTTAGGAAACCAAGTTTAAAAATGTTTATTTTAATAGGGAGAATTGCATCTATATCCTTACAAACTTACAAAAATACACATATATCCTTACAAACTTTTAAACTACACCTATATCCTTATAAAACTTAACTAATTACATCTATATCCTTATACCCATTTTTTATATTTTTAAACTATTTAAAAATCGTTAATAAATATCCCTAGTATAAATTAAATGTTAAATCCCCATTCTACCCTTTTACAATCATCTGATCACATTCAAGTTCGATCAAAGCTCCAAATTAGACGACGTCACTGTTCTTCTTCCCAAATAGGCGCTTCATCTTCTGCTTGCGATTTTGTCAAAAAAAAATCTTTTGCTTGCGATTCAACAATCAACAGATCTTCTTCGTAAATTGGCGCAAATAGGTAGGTTAATCTCAAAACTGTAATCGATAGAATCATGTTAATCTCAATTCTGTAATGGATAGAATCATGTGTAATCCATAGAATCATGTTAATCTCAATTCTGTAATCGATATAATCGTGTTTTCGATTGAAGTTTAATCACATTGATAGAATTCTGTGTTTTCGATTGATAGACTATGTGTTTCCGATTGAAGCTTAATCACATTGATTGCAGTAATTGGCATCTTGGTCCCATTGATAGAAACAATAGCTTAATCTGATTGAGTCATAATCTGATTATAGAAGTTATGTTTTGCTCAATTACTGATTAATCGCATAGCAACTTAATCTTTTTGCTATCTGATTAAGCTGATCGCATCAATTACAGAAGTTATTTTTTGCTGATAATTTGATTTTTTTTACAATCATTAGTACTCCTTTGCAGTTTGGTTGCTCATAGTTGAGTGAGTCAGTTCTTGATATAATCATTTGATTATCATTAATACAATCATTTTTTTTGCACAGCACCCAAATCATTTTATTACTCATCAACACAGCCAACTACAAACCATAGTTCACAAATCCAAACAACCGAAACAAAGAGTAAAAAAGCACAACAACAGAACCCACAATCAGGATGAGAAGCCATGATACAACCGAACACGAAGAAAAACAGAAATTTCAGAAACAACAGGACCGAACAGCATGAACAAGAGCCGTACCAGACAATCCAACGCACCGGATATCCTGCCGCCGACGGGGTAAAAAGAACTGCAACATCGGCTATGGGCCACGGTTTATAAGGCGTAAACCAAACAGAAAAAATGGACCTGTACTGGATAGCAGTCTGCTTCTTCTGAAACCTCGGAAAGCTCACGAAAATTCGCCACGTTTCACACAGCAGCCAACTTGATCATCTCTACACCGCAACCTTTGTTACTGAAGGATCTGAATAAGTTGGAAGGTCCAAATGCTAGGCAACTAAATAATAATCGTTTTATTATTTCAGGGGATGAGGAAAGAATATCAAAGCTCATGAAAGTGTGAATTCAATGTCGAACGTGTCATCTAATTAGTCTTGAATTATAGTCTTGAAGACAAGTTTGAGTTTAACTTTTTTTGGTTACATTTGTAGGTTGAATGGTTATTTTGAGTTTGAATTATAGTCTTGAAGATAGGTTACCTTTAACTGTTTTTGTGGTCTTTTTGAGTCTTAAAACTTTGAATCTTATTTTCTATCTTAATTGATTTAGTTGATTCTTGTTTGATTGATTGTTAATCTGTTAATTGTTGGTTTGCATCAGTGATAACAACAGTTAAAATTTAGGGATAACAATAGCTGATTGGTTACATAATTGATATGGTACCCAAGCTATAAAAGATTGGTTACACTTTGTTTACTAGAGGAAAGTTCAAATGTGAACCACTTTTTGGTTGTGAACGTGAGGACAGCCGAGAGTGCGACACGTGGCGACTTTGAGTGTGGTCCCCCTCTTTAATTCAATGCCCTCCCATGAATTGCGCCTAGTCATCCGTCGTGGATCTGACGTGGCGCCTAGTTATCCGCCACGTGTCGCGCTCTCGGTTGTCCTCACGTTCACAACCAAAAAGTGGTTCACATTTGAACCCACCCCTTGTTTACTAAAGTGTATCTGACTTTTTAGTTCATCTTGTTCAAGTAGCATCTTTTTGATGGAACATTCTTCTTCGGTGAGTTCGCTTCTGTAAAAATGAAGTCTTATATGGTCTGTTTGAGTTTTATGTTAGTCTTATATGGTCTGTTATATGTTGTCTGCTTTAGTCAAATTGGTAGTTTACTTCTTTGTTTTGTGGGTTAACCAAATCTGTTGCTAGTTGAACAATAACCAAATCAGTGGCTGCAACAAAATTGAAAATTAAGCATAGATATGTATGTCTAGTATGATAAGAAGCAGAATGAGGAACAAACGATGGAGCAGTGTGTGTAGTAAGATGGAGATTACATTGGTCTTCATATATACTATATCATTTTGAAAAAAAGCATAGTTTTAAACCACATTTCTTTTGGGAATGATCACTAGTACTAATCAACAGCAAACAATTAGAAAGAAGATCCATTACTTGATATGTGACAAATGTATCTTCCAATGAAATCTCTTTTCAAACTTAATAATATTAATGCAAGTAGCCATTACATTTACAGTAGTGTCATGGACATCTTTCCATCAATGGCTAGTGAGCCATTCTTAACAAAAACTTATATATACAAGTGTCAACTTCCAATTTGAGATGGCCAACAAAATGATTCATCTTCCAACAATCCTTCACTATGGTTATTGGTGTCACCATCTCTTACACATCTTAATGGAAGATGATTCATTGTGTGTTTTGACAGAAGATAAAGCAGCCTTTGATAACAATCGAAAAAGATGAAATTGGTATAGCAATCGAAAAAGTTGAAAGATATAGCAATCCAAATTGATTTAGCAAGTGAAAAAGATGAAATTGATTTATCAATCGAAATCAATTTAGGAGTCCAAAATCAACACTTGAAATCGATTTAGGAATCTAAAATCAACACTCGAAATTGATTTAGGAATCTAAAATCAACACTCCAAATCACAAATGGAAAACCAGTAAGCTTCTTCAGTTGATCGATTGAGCTGATTAGAGAAGAAACAATAGGCGCCGATCTTCCGATTGATTAATTTTGAGCCGATTAGAGAAGAAGCAGATTAGAGAAGAATTTGATGTCGTCGAATTGGGAGCATGATGGAATTTGATTTTGTTTATAATTTAGAAAATAGAGAAAAAGGGTAAGGGTAGATTGGGGATTTAATATTTTATTTATATTAAAGATATTTATTAATAATTTTAAAATAGTTTAAAAATATTAAAAATGGTATAAGGATATAGGTGTAATTAGTTAAGTTTTGTAAGGATATAGGTATAGTTTAGAAGTTTATAAGGATATATATGTAATTTTGTAAGTTTGTAAGGATATACATGAAATTCTCCCATTTTAATAAGCCAACGTCTATTGGAGTGGATGTTTTAACAAATTATTTTATAAAAAATCAAATTTAATTTCATTTTAAATTCCATAAATCAAACATAGTAGTATTTCATCTTTAAGATATATAATTTTTTTAAAGATAAAAATAATTTTTTTGTACAGTAATTTTTAAAAACAAAATTTTCTAATATAATAATTGACTCTTTCCTCTTAAGAAAATATTTATAAAATATAACGAAGTTAACGTACTATATTAAAATAGAAATTATGGACAATCTTCTTAACAATATTTAATTTTATATTTATCAATTCTCAAAATAAAACTTTGGTATTCATTTTAGAAAAGGAAAAGGATTGGGTAAATGTGTTTTGGCAAGTGATTTTAGAGAGAGGAGAAGGAGAGAGAAAGCAAAAAAGAGGTGGAAGCATTAAAAATACACGTAAATGGTAATTAAGTTTGAAATAACATCCATTTGGTAAATATATATGTTTTAAAAGAACACTCATTTGGTCAAAAGCTCGTTCCTGGTCCATGGATGGAAGCTTTTTGACAGTATTTACAGTAATTTATGTTTTTTTATCATTTTCTATTTTTGTTTCCATATATATAAAAATATGTTTGATTTACAATTTATTGTGATATCCGTTCTTTGATGAAAATTTGACATAGAATGTGCGAAAAAAACAAGAAGGGTAAAGAGATTAAAATAGAGATTAGGGAGTAGAGAACCATAAAAGTAGAGAATAATGAAATAAGAGATAAGAAAGTGTAAAAATATAATATTTGAATAGTGATCAACAAGAGCAAAGAAGAATTCAAGGATTGAAACCATAGTAATTCAATAACTAATAACATTCGAACAAACAAAGAATTAAAAGGAGGATCCCATTGAAGAAGATACTCAATTATGTATTGAGTTCTATCTCTATTTTATAACTCTTCTCTTATTTTCCATGTGAAGATACTCAATTATGTATTAAGTTCTATCTCTATTTTATAACTCTTCTCTTATTTTCCATGTTGTACATTGTTAGACTCATTATCCTTTAGAATGCGTTTGGTACACAGACTGGATGAGACAGAACGGGACGGGACAACAAAAAATACTCCCATGTTTGGTATGCCATGGGACAAGATGTGACAAAAATCATATTTCATGGGACAAAGGTTGAATTTTTTTGTTCCACCATAACAGGTGGAACAACCTTGGACTAAAATTTAAGATTACAATAATACCCTTCTTTTTTGTAAGCATCTGATAAGAAAACCCCTACTCCACAGCCTCCATCGACTTCATCTTCTCAACAACATGTAACATCTTCACCCATCTTTTGATTTTGATTCTCATTTTGAATCTATATTTCGATTTCGATTTCGATTTTGTACTTGGATTTCGAGTTGTTCATCAATTTCGATTTCAAGTTTAACTTGAGCACTAACTTTTATTTTAACTTCTCTTTTGATTTTGCTTTCGATTTTAACTTCGATTTGTATACTTGCGACTCTAATTTTGATTTTAATACCTGCAATTCTGAGTACATGATTTGATTTTACTTTGATTTTGCTCTAATTTTGATTTTTACTTGGTTACGGATAGTTATCCAAATTGGTTGTTGTGCCGTTATCCAAAAAAAATTCATGAGATAAGCATTGCTTCATTGCTGCATTTTGATTTACAATTGGTTATCCAAATGGATGGTGAATCTTGATTTACAATTTGTTATCCCAAAGGTTCATTAAATAACTCATAAGGAATTTTGTTCAACTACAAAACGATTAAAAAAATATATATGTGGTTTAACTACAAAAGCTCATCTTGGTTATAATTTACACCATCATCATCATCATGATAATATATCATGTAGATAGAATGAAAATCCATATCTTTTGGTTGATAAATATAATTTACAACAATTATATAAAATAAAATGACATTAAATAACATAAAAGGGTAATTTGGTCATTTTAACGGTTTTGTCCCGTCCTGTTCAGCTTACCAAACGTTAGACAGGCAACTTAGTCCTATCCAGTCTAGTTATACCAAACGTAGGACATACAACTTAGTCCAGTCCAGTTCTGTCCAGTCTTGTTTCGTCCCATCCAGTCTGCGTACCAAACGCTACCTTATGGTTTAGAACTTTGTCGACCCAATCCGTAATTACCACTACATCATATATTGTTGAAAAAGTGAAACATAGTTTATCAATAAGGCTAGACACTTGTGGGACAGACTAACAAAAACCATAGAGATCGATGAAACAATGTGTAAATGGCAGTGAAGGTGTTTACATAGCCATAATGAAATGTTTATTTATAGGTCAATAAGCTTGTTGGCACAACAATATTTGCTTATTGTCAATTCAATAAGCAACTTAATTCTATACATGTACATAAAATTGGCACACCTTTTTTCTTCATCCCTTCTGCCTGCATCACACTTTAAATTAAGTAGAAAGTTAAATTTTTTAAGGATAAAACAACTTTAAATTTATTTTTTAAACAAAAAACTCATATATGTATTGAGCACCTCAAATAAATTCATTAAAAAAACAGTGTAGAATACAACGTAACGTAACATAACAAATTAGAAATAAGACACTAAAAATTGATCTTTTCTAAATGAAGATTCGGTTGGTGCTATCCAAACAAGGCTGTCAACATATTCAACAATTTTAACCTCTAAACACTCGACCATGAAACTTAAAGTATTTAACCTTGGCCTCACTTGGATTGTACAAAGCCAAACGATTGTTGTAGCCTGCTGTAGGTTCAAATAAAAACTCATTATTTAATGTAAATCCGTAAGGAGTTACATCAAAACTGAAACTTAAAAACGCATGGTGTTTAGTCATTGATTCAACAATACCATACTCATGCATCACTCACACTTCGCAATTATGATCTTCAACACATCACATCACACACAGTTTTCCGCTCAAAATACCCAGTGTGTTTCGCCGTTTCACATTATTAACCGGAAGACATGTCTCACTAAAAGCCTGGTCACCCAAATCAAATGCTACTATCGTTTGTTGCTTTCCCAACTGACCAAGCCAATGAAGATGGGCGGCCCTGGGGGTGTGCCGGTGGTGCTTCCGCACGGGGCCTCCAATTTCGAAGGGCCTCCGGTATTTCTATACATTTTGTATATGGTATATATGTTAATAGGTGCAATAAACAATAAAAATGTTTCTACAGACTGATGGTAGGTGCGTTTCTTCTCTTACACGTTTGACGCGAGTTTGACTCTTCAATGGTGGCACTATTGGTTTTATATTTTTTATTTTACACTGCTTTATATTTAATATTTAAATGTCTCTGATTTTGCATCATTCAAAATTGAAAATTCGGGATTATGATTAGAATGAGTATTATTTAAACTTATACAATTTTCCTAATTAAAATAAGAAATTAGCATTTCCCCTAAATAAAGTTAGCAAATTTATTTAACTTCCCTATTAAAATGAGCAAAATTTGTTATCTTCATTATTTCTTATGCCATTATCTTTATACACTATACTTTATAGTAATTCAACAAGTTCAATCTTCTTCTTCCATTGAACTTTTAAGGTATCATATCAAAATTTGATGATTTATATTTAATGTATGTTAGTTTTTTATACCAATTTCAAGTATTGCATATAAAATTTTGCTTACTATTCCTATTATAGTTGCATGAGACAAAGAATCTTTTTAAAACTAAAACTTTTAAATTCGTATTTGTGATCGACTATCTCTCAAGCGCAATTAAATGTTTTGGCTTTTATTTCGATTGAAAATGAGTTTCTCGCAATTCTTGATTATGAAAGTATCATAGATGATTTCGCTTTAAAAAATGCTAGAAGCACTACAAAAAATGTGGGCAATAGCAGCGACGGATGTCGTTGCTATTGCTCCCCAAAGTCGCCGCTATTTCCTTTAGCAACGACATGTCGCCACTAATGCTAAAATGTCGCTGCTATTGCTCTTGTCGTCGCTACTGCTCTATGTCGCTGCTAAAGGTGTCGCTGCTAAAGGTCTGTCGTTGCTAAAGGTGTCGTTGCTAAAGGTGTCGTTGCTAAAGGCCTGTCGTTGCTAATACCATTGTCGTTGGTAAAAGTGTCGTTGCTATTAGTGTCGCTGCTATTGCTCTATGTCGTTGCTATTAGTGTCGCTGCTATTGCTTTTTTGATTTTTTTTTTGGGAAATTCATTATTTACGTATAAAAGTAAATCAGAAACCTGTTTATATAAATATAAAAGCTGCTAAATTCAATCCTTCCAAAACCCAAACCAAACTTGAAATTATAAAAAACATTCGAGTCGTTGTTTGTTACAAACTTAATAATAGATATGTTTTAAGTTGTGCGTTACATATGAAAACAACTCAAAAGACTACTCCTCCCTATTGTCGTCCTCCGTTGCTTCGTCGTCCTCCATTGCTTCGTCGTCCTCGTTGGAAAAGGAATCCACCAACGCCGCCATTGCTTCTTTAAATCGCGGGTTAGAAAGCAAGCGATCAAGTTTACTCGGCTACAAATTATGAAAAATGTACATTAATTAGTAAACTTATAAGTTAGAATAATAAATTCAATGGATATCAAATTACCAAACTATCAAATTCATAACAAATTACCAAATTAAATGTGTCCAAATTAACAAATTACCAAACTATCAAACTCGTAACAATGTACAAAATTCAATGTGTATCCAAATTACCAAAGTACCAAACTATCAAATTCACAACAAAGTACCAAAATTCAATGTGTATATATCCAAATTACCAAAGTACCAAACTATCAAATTCATAACAAAGGCACGAGAGTTTGAAGTATTTTAAGAAGCCACAAACATACTAAGGAGCCATTAATTGTCTATGTTGATAAGAAGGGAAAGCCATAAGGGGATCCAAATCAAACCGACCCAAATCATAAACAAAAACCAATCCCACATAATTATTAGACTTCCATAGCTTAGTATTTTGCTAAATAAGTATGTTACATATTTACCTGTGTAGGTCGTGATACCCGTGACTGCGCAGAAGATGTCGTTTGGGAAGGTTTATATCCAACACCTTTGATATGTCCCCGTCGAGCTCCCAAGACCCTCTCAAATATGGATGCCTCGTCCACTGATGTTGAATTGTTCGAGGAGGAACAATTTTGAGTTTCTAGATTAAGTTCATGCAATAAAGCGTTCTGTATTACAAAGATGATAAAATAGGTTAATATATATACTTGTTATTTAAAAGCATAAAACTTTTAATTTTAAGTAATAAACACTTACGTATTGTTCCTCGGATCTTGGGTTGTCGAAGGTACCATCTTTAAGTCGGTGAACATCACCATAGTTTTGGATTTTACTCTTATTCTATGTAACATAAAACTTTAAAAAATTAGATTAAACTTAAAAAAACATTTGCATATATATATAAAAAAAACATTTGCATATATTTATATATATATATATCATTACTTAAAAATTTGTGACAAGCGTTACTATAAGAGGATGTCCCTCCACGATTCGGTACAACTTGCTTAGCCTTGTTTACTTTGTTCTGATCGGAACGCCTTTTATGCTTATCCGTACAGAAAAAGTCTATAACTTTATTCCAATTTTCTCCGGACATCTCATCGGGGGGGTTAGCCCTTGCTGTCTCCAAATCATCGTATCCTCCCTTTTCCAAAAAAACTTCTTTGAAGTCGTTCTTACGATTTCTGTACAACCTAGATATAACAAACTCAACACCCTCCCTAAACTTTCGGTTCCCAGGATCTTCCAAAATATCTTGAATATCAAAATATGTCTAAAAATAAAGAACAAGTTAGAAAGTATAAAACAATCAAACATAAACATATGAAATATAATTATATAAAGAACAAGTTAGAAAGTATAATTATATAAAGAACAAGTTAGAAAGTATAATTATATAAAGAACAAGTTAGAAAGTATAATTTACCTGAAGATGTGTATACAGGGCATTCATCTCGGCCTCGGGAACCTTTTTCCAAGATTCTTTGTCTAAAGGGATGTTTCGCACCATGTATAGACTAGCCTCGCGAGTGAGAAGGGTAGAGGTAGGTCCAACGGGCGTAAAGGTAGTCCCATCATATTCTAAAGGCAAAGGGCGTTTTCCGTTTGCTTCCCACGTCGGTTTGAGATTAAGGTTTTTACCCTTGCCTCTTCTCTTGGTAGGTGGTACAGCTGTAATTAAAATTAGAAAATATTGTTACCATAACAAGTAAATGAATATAATAAATAAATCATAATAACACATTATTACCATCCTCCTCGTGCTGACCACGAAGTCGACCGCCTAGACGTGGTGGATCCTCACTGCCATCACCATCATGGCCACGACCCATAACATCAGCCATCAAGTATAACGCAAGAATCCAAATGAAGGCCATAGCTATCCTGAATAGTAAAATACAACGCAATTTAATTATAATATAAAAACAGTAATTATAAAGTTTTCTATTACAAGTCAAATATGATTACATATATTGTGTTTTAATCCATCTCGCCCTCAGACATTTCAGTGTCGCCCTCAGGCATTTCACAATCATCATCGGAATCGTTCTCATCGAAACCAATCTCTTCATCAGACACTTCATTCACGGTATGTGTTGGCACACTAACTTCAATTTCACCGGTCGATTGCACGCTATGATCAAAGAATCTACTTAAGTCGATTACAAATCTGCAATTAGACGAGCAGCTATTATGCACGACGTCAACATTTTCGGCAGAGTCATTGTTAACATCTTCAATGCGAGCCTCGTTTATTGGCAAATCCCATATTTTACGATGATTAACATTTTCAACAACCCAGCGATGGTTATTACTTTGGTCTCCTCGAGAAGGTTCTCGGATGTAGAACACTTGTTTGGCCTGTTTAGCAAATATGAGTTGATCTTCTTTGTGCCATTCGCGTCGTGTGTCGATACTAGTAATATTATTTTCACATCTAACTCCACTTCGAGTATCGAACCACTTACACCGAAATAGCACAGTCGAGTAACCACATGGATAATGCAACTCGATGATCTCTTCTAGCTGACCATAGTATTTCTCACCGCTCTCCCCCTCCACTAGAACCCCAGAGTTTTGTGTTGTGCGTTGTGCGTCACGACTAAGTACCATAAACCTAACACCATTGACTATGCAAGCAGTGTAGGTGGAGGCAATTGCTCGCGCACCCATTGAAAGAGCCGACAACTCTTCGTGAAATAATGGAGAATTCTGTGTTTTCATCTCAAAGACCTAGCATATATAAATTAATGTGTGTTATTCTTTATATGGTATATTGCAATCAAGCATATATATTTGTTAATTTGTATTACCTTATTGAGGAACCATGTGGGGAATTCAGTTTTTAATTCACTTTGCGGACATTCTGCTTTGAATTCACTACATTTATAACAAAAAGATATATATATATATATATATAATAATTAGTGACGAGAAAAAATTAAAAAACTTAATAAAATGTTAAAGATGGGAACATTACTTCATATATTGTCTGACTTCTTCATAGCTATCAAGCACAAACCATTCTAGGTTTTCTTGTCACTTACATCAAGATGCTTAGCTTGCGTTCCGCTGGTTGGTCGACATTTAGACTCAAACACCCACAACTTTGTTTTTTCAACGATGACATCCTCGTTTCTTTCGGGGCGATTGAATCGAGTCTGGACATCTTGAAGGTACATTGAACAAAATGTCAAAGCTTCTTCGGCAACATAACCCTCTGCTATAGAACCTTCCGGCCTCGTCTTATTTCTGACATAGTGTTTTAGTTTTTTCATATACCTTTCGAACGGATACATCCATCTCATATATACAGGGCCTCCGCAAATCGCTTCATCAGGTAAATGCAAAACTAAATGAACCATTATGTCAAAAAACGCCGGAGGATAGATCATTTCTAGTTTGCACAAAATTGTAACAATGGCAGCCTTTGCTTTCCTCATATCCTCCACCATGAGTGTTCTAGAGTAGAGTTTCTTAAAGATGTTACAAAGCTCTACTATCGGTGTAGATTTATCTTTAGCCAAAAAACCTCTAACTCCAATCGGTATCAAACGTTGCATAAGAATGTGACAGTCATGAGATTTCAGCCCAGCAATGTTAGTATCGTTATCCGTTACTTTCTTGCTTATGTTTGATCCAAACCCATCCGGTAGTTTGATGCCTTTTATAAATTGACAAAAAAGTTTCCGATCAACATCCGTGAATGAGTATTTTGGTTGGGGTTTAAAGAACTTGTTACCCCTTTTTTGCAACCATGACGGTTTCCTAATCTTCAGATTTTCCAAGTCGATCCGCGCATTTGTTGTGTCTTTGGACTTATCATTCATCAAAAGAGTACCCAACAAACTGTCGCACACATTTTTCTCGATGTGCATAACATCTAGGTTGTGCTTTAGTTGCAAAGAAGACCAATACTCGAGTTCAAAGAATATGCTCCGTTTGGACCAGTTCAACTCAAAGTCTTCCCGTTTTCTCTTAACACCTCCAAAGTCGGGATGTTTGCCTGGCGTACGAGTCGATAGACGATCCAATTGAGCTTTTATTTCCTCATTGCTAAATTGTCTCGGAGGAGCTCTTGTCTCGTGTTGCCCGTTGAATTCCAAACTCGTTCTCCATGGGTCGTCGGGATCTAAAAATCGGCGATGACCAACAAAAGCGATTTTATTTGTTACACGACATGAAGGAGTGTCTTCATTGCAAGTCGGACATGCTTTGTACCCTTGTCCACTTCAACTCGTTAGACTACTACGAGCTGGAAAGTCGTTTATTGTCCATAAAAGCATCGCTTTCATTGTGAAGAATGTGTTTGTCGCCGCATCTTTAGTACGTACACCTGTGTTCCACAAATGTTTAAGCTCTTCCACCAAAGGCCTAAGGAAAACATCCATGTCCTTCCCGGGTGATTTAGGGCCGGGAATCAACAAGGTCAACATGAACGAAGATTCTTTCATACACAGCCATGGTGGCAGATTGTATGTTGTGACTACTACAGGCCATGTGCTGTGAGCCGAACTCATGTTACCAAATGGATTGAAACCGTCAGCCGCAAGCCCTAGGCGAACGTTTCGGGGTTCCTTTGAGAAGTTAGGGTACTTCATATCAAATTCTTTTCATGAAGATCCATCTACGGGATGACGCATGACACCATCTTCTGATCGTCCCGTATTGTGCCAAATCATGTTTTTTGCAATATGTCATGAACAGTACAAACGTTGTAGTCTAGAGGTCAAAGGAAAGTATCGTAACACCTTATGAGCTACTTTCTTACCTTTTGTGTTTTTATTGACCCAACGACTCTCCCTACAAACAGGACAATGCTGCAACGACTTGTGTTCTTTCCAGAAGAGAATGCAATCGTTCTTACACACGTGTATTGACTCATAACCCAAACCAATCTTTTTCAGTTTCTTTTTGGCTATATAGTGTGAAGAAGGAACCCTGTTTTCGTCTGGAAATGCAGATTGCAACAACTCGAGAAGTTGATCGAATGAACCATCAGTCCATTTGTTGTTCACCTTGATATGCATCAGTTTTGCTATAAAGTCAAGTGAAGAAAATCGAGTACAACCAGGATATAATTCTGCATTGACTTCCTCTAACAACTTAAGAAATCCATCATCAACACCTCTACCATCTGTATCTGAGTTCCCTTCGACATGGTTGGTATCGTTTTCCATGCGTTCCCCCATAATGTCATCAATTGCACCAGCCATCTCGTTACTTGGAGCTACGTCATTTACAACCGGAGGAGTTCTACTTTCACCGTGATAGATCCATGTATCATAATGTCTAGAGAAACCAAATCTAGATATATGATTTTTCATAGTTGTCATATCCATTAAGATACTGTTTACACATTTTTTACACGGGCATCTGATTCGACCTCCGATGTCGACGCATGATTTGGCTCTCTCGACAAAAGAGTCTAGCCCTTCCCAGAACTCCTTACGAGTAGGAGGCAGGGTAGTCCAGGTTTTATCAATAGACATGATGCAACTGAAACATAAGTTAAGGTTTAAGGTTTTAAGCAACTCAAACATAAGTTATGGTTTAAGGTTCAGGTTTTAGGACGATGAACAATTTCAAGGATAGAGTATTTCCAAGGGTAGGCTTCTAAACCCACTTTTTGAATACCTTACCTCACATGTGAATGCGTACATGATGGGTCGTTTAAGAAAAATTCGGCAGCATTTCCCCTTAGCTCCCAAGTATATATAGGAATATATACCCGAGAAGCAAAGAGAAAATGACAACCGAATCTTTCTTAAACAAACAATCATGTAATACACACTCACATCCTAAAGAGGTAAAGTATTCAAAAAGCAGTCCCAAAACGGGGACAACCCGAAACTAATTTCTAAATTAGTTTCGGGCGGGTGTTCTAAGCTCATTATGTATATAAATGTATATGTGTGTGTGTGTGTGTGAGAGATCCAATAGTACAATCCGGGGGAGACATATAGAACAATCTAAACAAGTACGAAACAAACCCAAATTAATAAAGACAGTAAGCTTCTATGATATAGACGCAAAGCCATATAAAACTCAGCGGCTTAATAAGCTTATAAAACAAGTAAGAGTGATAATAGCAAGTAAGAGTGATAATAGCAAGAACAATCTAAACAAGTACCAAAAGCAACCTTTATCAAGAACAACAACAAAATAAAACTTTTTATTACAGTTCCTTTTATATGTGTATACATACCCCCTTCTTTGACCTTGGCATCAAGCCCCAAAAACCCATAACATGTATGTACATACCGTTCATATAAACCGTTACAAGGTGTCATAACATGCATTATTTTTTTAAAAGTAATTGACACACACACACACACACACATATATATATATATCGGATGCACTGGACTATACCGGATGAATTCTCTAGCAAGCACAATTCATCAATTGGATGTGCTTAAGATCAAAACTAATCAATGATCTAGGTTCCTTTTTACTTTTCTCATGACCTTAACTCTTATTCTCTCTCTCACACACATACACATACACACACACACACATATATATAACCAGATCTGATCAATCTTACATAGGCTATATATATGGTTAATTTATTCAGTGCATTCCTACATTTCACAAGGTCTTTGGCAAGAATGGAAGTGAGCAGGTTGTTGCAACAGCTTGTAAGAACCTCCAAATACTCAAAAACGAACTGGAAGCGAAAGGTAACAAGTTCTTTGGAGGTGACAACATCAATATGGTTGATATTGCTGCTTGTTATATAGCTTATTGGCTTCCATTGTTTCAAGAGACAACCCAAAAGAAGATTTTAAATCAACCATATGAAATCATAAGTTCTATATGAATATCTACAGTGTTTGGATTCCAAATCAAGCCCTAAAAATGGATATCTACCTTGACATTAGCTTTTTCAGCATCCAGATCCTAACTAAAGCAAGCCAATAAGATCACAAATAACTATATTTCCTAACTTTTTTTTCCATGTGATTCCTAATGCAAATTCAGTCGATTTCATTGCAGCAAAACAAGCAGAGGAATCGATTTCATTATATAACATTGTATAATTGAAACTAAAACAAGCAGCAAAAGAAATTCAATGAAACTAAAACAAACAGCAGAGGAATCGATTTCATACAATCGATTCCTGATTCAGCTTAATTCAATGAAATTAGGTTGCAATTTTCGAAAGAACAAACCTTGAAAGGCGTCGAGATGAAGCAGAAATTTGGGGATTTCCCGTGGATTTAGCAAAGGAGGATGAGTCGAGTGAACGAGAAGCAACAGATCGAGTGGTGGTGAGTGGTTCACGTCGTCGGCGAGAAAAGCAGGTGGTTGTGGGGTTCCGTCGTCGCCGGAAGAAGCCGGTGGTGCTGGGGTTCATGTCCTCAGCGAAAGCGGCAGCTGGTTGTCGTGGTGTTCAACCCGTCGGCGACAGCAGCCGGCGGTTGTGGTCTTGACGCCGTCGTCGGCGACAGCAGCCGTCGACGGTGGTGGTTTTCCGGTGGTCGAAGGCCGCAGCAGGCGTGGGGGGGAGTTCGAAGGTGTATCGGCTTGAAACCCTAACTTTTGTTTCCTTAATCCTTTTTATCTCTTATAAGCAATAGCAACGACACTATTTAGATCAATAGCAACGACATATAGTATTAGCAGCAACACCTTGAGAGGGAAGAATGAGCGCGTTTTTTTTCGTTAAATAGCGGCGACACCAATAGCGGCGACAAAGGCATTAGCAGCGACACCTAGCAATAGCGGCGACACCAATAGTGGCGACAAAAGCAATAGCAGCGACAAGTGGGAGGGAGATTTGAGCGGGTTTTTTTTGGGCAATAGCAGCGACACCATTAGCAGCAACAAGGGCAATTGCAACGACATCGCGTGTGTTTTCCAAATGTCGCTGCTATTGCCCGGGTCGCTGCTAATAGCGTCGCTGCTATTGCCCGAATTTCTAGTAGTGAAGATCCATGTTTAGAGAATAGTAATAACTAGTTGTTTTTGTTTTCATTTGGAAAATGTGTGTCATAGTACCAATTTGTTTTTTAGGACCAATTTTGTTCGATATTAAGTTATTAAGCTATTTGTGTTATATATTATAATTGTTTTTATTGTTTGATTATTTTTAGTTTTGTTATTAATTAATTTTTTTATTTTTATCCAACAGATTATTAGTCTTTGGAGATTTTTAATCATTGGTTTAATGATGTAAAAGTTAGTTTTATTCTTATTTGGACATTGTTTATAAACAGTTTATGCTTCCATATTTTAAGGATTTATTTTTTGAAGTTAGTACTAAAATTGAATATACAATGTAACAAAAAAAATTATAGGGCCACATTTAAGTTTTGGCATGAGGCCTCCAAAATGTCAGGGCCGGGCCTAGATGGCCATCATGACCATCTACAAAAATTCCGTCTCGACCAACAATCTTAGTAACATTTGACAGAAACCCTTCTGTGATTGATTCCCATGATCACTTTCTCAAACTAAACACCTCTACTTGTATGTTCTCATATGGGAGATTAACATCCCTATCTTTAAAGGAATTCTGTATCAATATCAGAAGCGTAGGTATGGGGGTCATAAACTTAATAACTTTATAATCATGGGTTTTCGGATCAAACCGAAACCCAAATTGGATAGAAATTTTCTCGGTACAGCCGAACGGATTACAGTATGAAGGGAGTGTTAATATAGCCAAGAGAGAACGGTTCCAAATCTGAATGACCGGTTCAGCATTATTGCTCGTACGGTAAGATAAACATATTAAACCGTTAACCGAACCATGGACACTGTAGAAAGTGCATTCAGGTAAATTAGGATTAACAAGAATTTGGATAAAGTTGGGGATTGACAAATGGGGAGATTTAGAAGGGTGCATGTGCTGTGATCAGGAACAGTTCAGGGTCAGAACCAAATCCGTTGGCGAAGACCACAAGAATTTCATCATTGTCTTTGATATAACGTTGAAGGTGGGATTTAATGAAAGATGGTTGAGATAAGAGAGTATTCCAGGGTTTGGAGACACACCTTATCCGAGCAAGGGGTTTTGCCGGTAATCGAATAAGTATGTTGGATAAAACATCGAGCGGAAAGTTGTCAATCGTGGTTGGAGCCATTTTGCAGGCAAGAGGAATGCAATTATACAAGTTTAATTAAGTTGGGTATATATTCATGTATATAGTTGGCTTGTCCACTTTGGAAAGGGTAGCCACCCGTGGAATAAATTTATGGGTAGCAGAATCATCACAAAGAACTTAAACTCCCAAGTTATCATTAATACAATAATTAACCAACCTTTATTAAGCCCAAGTTATCCACCACCAAACATTTTCAACTAGCAGGACACTCTTTGGTTCATATAAGCTAGCTTTATCGTGTTATTAATTATATCAATCATTAGACCTATGGTACTGTGCGCCTGCATGCAGGCTTACCTTTGGGCTCGTCTGCAGGCTTTAGCGGGTACCGGCAAGTAGTGGTAAAGCATGCGCAGGCTTATAGTACGGGTTCCGGCAAGGGCTTGCAAGCCTTAGCTACCCGCTCGTCAATGATTACTTAAGATATTTGAAGTTAATCGATTTTTGTAATATGTACTAGTAATTTAAATCATAAATTAATATTGATTTTTTTTTAATTTGTTTTAACAAACTTTAAATTTATAGTGTATATATATACTCACATATATATATATATATATAATAGTTGAATAGTCAAAGTTTTTGGTCAAAGCCGCCATCTTTGACTAATATATGATCTCAATCGTATCAATGGTTGAGATCACTTCATTACTTCTTATTTGAACCTTTCTATACACATTATTAAGAAAATAAGAAACTTACCAAATCCTCGCTAATTAGACAAATTAACAATAAACACGTTACACACGTAGAAAATTATGTGATTTTTTTAAAACATAAAACCTTTGATTAGGTTGCTAATTTGTTGCTAGACACTTGTGGGATACACTAATGAAAACCATAGAAATGTTTATTTGCAGTTTAATAAGCTTATATGCACAACAATATTTGCTTATTCACTAGATTAATTCACTAAACAACTTCTATTCATATAGAAGTTTTTATTATGGAAGATTGTCATCCAGTCCTTACATGGCGAACTAGGAGGCCTCAACAAGGCCCATCCTTCCGAAAGCTTCCCGGGTATCTGGAACAATATTTTAAAAATCAGCAAGGATTTTGATAAAGTCAATATACCGCTATCCAGTTGATTCCAAGAGATTTAAGATCCCAGAAATCGGGAACCGACTATAAGGTGGGCCATCGATCGATCTGGTTGCTTCTCGGTCTCCTCCATCAGGGAAGCCTTTGATGACTTTACCTCAACTTTCGCTTTACTCTCCCTTTTGCTTGGAATAGTTGGGTCCCTTCCTCGGTTAACATTTTGGCATGGAGAGCCTCTCACAATAGACTGCCGACCAAAGATAACTTGGCTAAAAGAGGAGTGACGTTGATCTCCACTTTGTGCTCCCTTTGTAACCTGACCGACGAAACGATGAATCACCTCTTTAAGGATTGTCGGGATGCAAAAAGGATCTTGAGGGAGATCTAATTGGGCTGATAATCTGCTCCCCATGGGGTTATTGGTAAGGCCTTTAAGGGAGTCATGTTTTCCTTCATCTGGATTATCTAGAATTACAGAAACGGTAAGATTTTTGAGCTCTCCCAGCGACGGAACGAGGATCTAATTTTCAGCCACCTCCAAGCACTTTCGTTTTTCTGGATTAAGCAACGATCGGGTCTCGTTAACCTTAGACACAATTGGACCAAGTGGTGCTCCTCTCCCCGCTCTTGCTTCTAAGTCGGTGGGTTTTGTTTTGGGGTGTCTCTCGGGGGTGTCCGTTTGGATGCCTGGTTTGCTTGGTTTCTTTCCTTTCATTGTTTGTTTGTTCCTAGCCTCTTGCTAGTTGTCTGTCTTGTGTTGGCCGTTCGGCGTGGGTAATGACCGTGCCGAAGCTCCCGTCCGCTCGTGCCTTTTTTGCCGTTTAAAAAAAAATTCTATTCATATACATGAGAATGGCAATACCCTTTTTTTATTCCCACCGTGCCTCTGCATCACAATTACGTTCGTGCTCTGCAAGTTAATTCTATATTAATTTGAAAGTTAATTCTTTTCAAGATAAATTAATTTAAATTAAGCTGTTTTAATGCATTCTATTTTAATAAATAATAACTTGTATAATTTGAGCAACTCACATAAATTCTATAAAAAATTAAACAATGTCAAAATAGGAGGTAACATAACAAATTAGAAATAAGACACTAAAATTCGATTCGGCCCCTTTCAGCTGTTTCGAACATTCACCTTTAACTAATCTTTTCTAAATGTAGACCCTTTTGATGCTATCCAAACAAGGCTATCAACGTATTCAACAACTTTAACATGAATATTAACTCGACCCGGAAACTTAAAGTATTTAACCTTGGCTTCACTTGGATCATACAAAGCCAAACGACGATTTGCGGGTTCAAATAAAAACTCATTATTTAATGTAAATCCATACGGAGTTACATCCCACATGAACTGTGGAAATGCATGGTGTTTAGCCCATGATTCAACGACCCCATATTCATTCATCACCACAACTTCGTAATCATGATCCACGACGCACGACATCACACGAATTTTTTGCACTTTTGGGTTATTTTTCAAAAAAATTAGCAAATATGGGTTAAATCTCTTTGGTTTATCGTTTTTGGTATAATCGGACTTGTGAAGTCCGATTCCTTTGCCTTCCCCTGCCACCCGTCATTCACTTGTAAGGGTTTTTAATTTTTAAAAGGAATTGGACTTGTGAAGTCCGATTACTTCATTTTCCATGCACACCCGTGAATAGCTAGCTAGTTGTCCTTTTTCCATGCCTCCCCTCAATTCACCCTCAATTCAAGCAAACAAGAAAACAAAAGAAAAAAAAGATTCCTGCAATGATTCCTTCCTAACCCTTCACGTGATAAACAACCAAAAAAGAAAAGAAATGCATGGCTTAGTGCATGCCACTTTGTCCTCTACTCACTTCTCTTTTCTTTCACCTCAACCATCTCCAGTTTATATTCTTTCTCTATAAATTTCATTATACCAATTCAAATACTTCACAAACACTTCCTTCTTCTTTCTCTATAATTTCAAGAAGGAATAGTGTATGGCTTCATGGCAGTGTTGAATTGCAAAGGAATCCGATTCCTTTTAGTCTAGCTAGGGGTGTAAACGAGCCGAGTCGAGCCAAGTATCAGGTAGTTCGAGTCGAGCCGTTAGTATCTCGAGTCGAGTTTTTTTCGAGTCGAGTATTGACCGGGTTCATTCGAGTCGAGTTTTTAACCGAGTTTTGACCGAGTCGATTTCGAGTAGCTCGCGAGTTTTCTTGTATTAAGCCGAGTCGAGCCGAGTATCAGGTAGTTTGAGTCGAGTAGCTGTTGGTATCTCGAGTCGAGTTTTATTCGAGTCGAGTTTTGACCGGGTTCATTCGAGTCGAGTTTTGATCGAGTTTTGACCGAGTCGATCTCGAGTAGTAGCTCGCGAGTTGTTTCGTCTCATTTACACCCCTAAGTCTAGCTTTCTTTCACTTCGTGGCAGTGTATGGTCGCTTCACTTGTGTATGGGAAACAAAGAAATAGGACTCTACAAGTCCGAGTCCTTTTATTCTCATAGAAAGCTGGTAGGAAGTAATCGGACTTCAGAAGTCCAATTCCTTTTTCAAAAATTTTATTATAAGTCCAATTCCTTTCAAAAATTCAAAAGAAATAAATCTTTTGAAATCAAAAGAAAGAAATCGGACTTCACAACTCCAATTCCTTTTAAAAATTAAAAACCCTTACAAGTGAATGACAGGTGGCGAGGGAAGGCAAAGGAATCGGACTTCACAAGTCCGATTATACCAAAAACGATAACCCAAAGAGATTCAACCCATATTTGCTAATATTTTTGAAAAATAACCCAAAAGTGCAAAATAGTCACATCACATGCACACGGCTTTCCGTTCAAAATACCCAGTGTATTTCGCCGGTCCACATTATTAACCGGAAGACATATCTCACTAAAAGTCTTGTCACCCAAATCAAATGCTACTATCGTTTGTTGCTTATAGCACTCATCAAGATAACCAAGCCAATGAAGATGGCCGTCATGGCCATCTAAACAAACCTCGTCTCTATCAACAATCTCAGTAACATTTGGCGTAAACCTTTCCGTGATAGATTCCCATGAACACTTTCTCAAACTATAAATCTCTACTAGTATCTTATCATATGGAAGATTACCATCCTTATCTACAATGAACAATCCCAAAGTATACCTCGGTCTTCGGGTCATAAACTTAATAACTATATAATCATCAGTTTTCGGATCAAATCCGAACCCAAATTGGATGTCAATCTTCATGATACGGCCGAACGGATTACCATATGGAGGGAGGGTTAGCATAGCCGAGAGAGATGGGTTCCAAATCTGAAGGATCGGTTCAAAATTATTAATAGTTCGAAAGGATAAACATATTAAACCGTTAACCGAACCATGAATATTGTAGCAAGGCCATTCAGATAAATTAGCATCAACAGGAATTTGAATAAAATCCGGGATTACCAAATGAGGAGATTTACAAGGGTGTGCTGTGATCGGGTATAGTTTAGAGTCGAAACAAAATCCATCGGCGAAAACCAGAAGAATTTCATCGTTGTTTTTGATAGAACGATGAAGGTGGGATTTAATGAAAGAGGGTTCAGATAATAAAGCATTCAAGGGTTTGGAAACACACCTCATTCGAGCAAGGGGTTTTGCCGGTAATCGAATCAGTATGTTCGATAAAACATCAAGCGGAAGGTTGTCAATGGTGGTTGAAGCCATTTTGCAGGTAGGAATGCTATTACGGAAGGGAAGCCGCCCATATAATAAATTTATGGGTAGCAGAATCATCACAAAACCCTAAACATCCTAGGTTATCATAAATATGTGCCACGATACCATGTAAAGTTTTTTTTTTTTTTTTAATTGTCAGATTTAGACTTTGGGCATTTGAGATTTAGTTTTTTTATGGCCGGCCCAAAATCACAATCGACTCGAATTCGGGTGTGTTGATGAGATATTCAATCACATCCCTTAGGATGCGTTTGGTATGCAGACATGACAAGACATGACAAAGTAGAACGGGACGGGATAAGAGATAGGATATAACATTTGTTGTTTGCTAAGACATGACAGGGCAAGACCGGACAGGACATGACTAAATAAATGACCATTTTACCCCTGGTGAGATTTTTACCTAATGGTCGATCAAAATGAAAATTAACAAAAAACAAAAAACTCCAATATATGTATTAACAAAACTATAATCAACTATATAATCAAAAATAATTACTTGCAAGATAAAATAGTAGCAATATACATTATTAGTTGTATTTCTATCGAGTTTCGAGTACGAAGTCCTCGAAAATAAAAAATTATATGTGAAGTATTTCGGACCATGTCAGATTCAGATTTAATCGGGTTCAGATTCGTTTTTACAATATATGTTTTTCATTTCTTTTTCCACCAAATTAGTAGAAACAGAATAGTGTGCAATGAAAATTAAAAGATGAACATATATAAAAGGTTTTATTCGGGTTTCGGGTGAGTTCGGGTTGTTGGGTTTTTGTGGGTTCTCTCGGATCAAACTGACACGAGGACTATCATGGATCATAAAACCTTACTGGTTTGATAAATCCCATAGATCTGATAACCAAACTGGTAAAAGACCTATCTGATCAAAAACACACTGATTTGATCTTATGCGGAAGCGTTTAAGCTAAAAACCCTAAACTAGCTTATGGATCTTAATCGATTAGTTTAATTAATTCTAACAGTTATAATGGTTTACCTGGATTGCTTGAGAATTGATCCACCCGTAAACGACCTACGAATTGTTGCTCTAGCAGAACTGAAACCCGAAAACTGGAAAAACCGAACTGGTATCCGAGAGAGAGGGGGCGGCGCCGGTGGGAGAAAGAGAGAGAGAGATGGAACTGGAAACTGATTTATGATTTGGTTGAATTGAAAACTTAATTTTTCCTTAACCCATAAGCCTTATTTATATGGAGGAAAAATACAGTTTGAACAAGATTCAGTTTCCTTATTGTAATTATCTTATTCTTTTCCTTTTTTTCTGGAAAATAATTTGCTTATGATAATTACCTATATATATATTTATCTAATATATATATATATATATATATATATAATTCTATTAATCAATTATTATATATTTATTTCATCAAATATATATACAATCTACTTAATTAATTAATAACCCTTCAACTTTGGGATTTCTGACTGAAATTACCCAACTGATTTATAATTGACTATTATAAATACTAACTCTCCATTTCTGGGTTTCATATAACTTATTCGATTTATAGGTCCTCACAGGTGTGACCCTCAAGTGTCTTGTAACATTGGATGTGTAATTACTTGGTTTGTCAACTCTGCACATAATTACTAACAGACTCCCACTTGTGCAAGTTGGCAATACCGTCTCAATTACACGAACCTAAGGAGGCCCCTAGACAAGCACTTAGGCTGACCAGGTTACAAGAACTCTTATACCCAGACTGGTGATATAAACATTCCATAAGGAAATAGTATCTATGAAACAACTGTTCATTGATTGGGTATATCTTGGCTTTTCCCTTTGCATCACGATATTTCATCTGTGAGTATGAGCTTGGAAGGTGTCAACTCTAAACACTCAAGATTCTGTTTTCTTGACTATCCGACTTTTACTGATAGGTAAACGACAAAGAACTAATCAGTTCGTTTGGGCATGGCCATGCACTTCATCAGTATATTCAGTCAGTCAAGATGGGCCCAGAAATATCTCTCTTCAGAGAAGAGGTGCAAATCCCATCTTGCATATCTGCCTTTAACACCACAGCTTCCGCTGAATCTAGTTACGCCCTTTATAGCCACCCTGTTACGACGTAGCGGTTGAGCGCACTAAGTATTCAGTAGTCCTCATGATATCAAATCATATACCTCAGGTGATAGGGACAACCACTGTGAGATTTACTTATGACTGTTTCCAAGAAGTAATCTCAACTGCGGATCACGTCCGATATTTGCTACTCTATCAAATATCTGTGCAACTTTTAGTCTACAACGCTTGTAGCTGTTATTGAGTAACTGATCATAACTACCTAAAAGTTCACAATGACTTTAACACCTTATTGGGTTCCCACCACGATAAGTTGTCACGGACAAATTTTGAATGATAAACTGAAAACTAGTTTCATTCCTGGATTATAAAAGGGTTTAGTTCCCCAAAATGTATCCAACTTGTCACCTTTTGCTATTGTATATACTGTACTTCAAAAATTACCAATTAATACATCATACTACCTAAAACCTAACATTTTAATGTATCTGACCTGCTATCAAAGGTTACCAGCCGGTCACCCCCCTCCGGCGACTTTTCCGGCCATCCGGTCATCTTCTCCAGCGACATTCCGGCGACAACCATTTTTCCGGCCACCAGCACCATCTTTTCCGGCCACCACCATCTTTTCCGGTGACTTTTCCGATCACCACCGTCTTCTTCGACAACTTTTCCGGCGACCACCCTCTTCTCCTACGACTTCCCGGCAACCACCATCTTCTCCTACGACTTCCCGGCAATCACCATCTTCTCCTACGACTTCCCGACAACCACCATCTTTTCCGGCGATTTCCCAACGACCACCATTATCTCCGGTAACGATGCTGATGATTTCAGGTTTTCGGATTGGAGTAAGCTGGTGAGTTTGCGGAAGGGTTGATGAAGGTCGCCGGAGAAAGATGGTGGGTGGCGAAGATTGACGTTGCCGGAGAAGATGGTAGGTGGCGGAGATGGAGGTTGCCGGAGAAGATGGTGGATTTGGGAGATGGAGGTTGTTGTTCGTGCTAAAAGTCTCACCGGAAAAAGATGGCTTCTTGCCGAAGGTTGCCGGAGAAGATAGGTTTTTGCCGGAAAAAGTCTCGCCGGAAAAAATCTCGTCGGAGAAGTTGACCAGGTGGCCGGAATGACCGGCTACCTGGTTTACAAGTCACTTAGTATTTAAAAAGTTAGGTTTTTAGTAGTATGATGTATTAAGTGGTAATTTTTAAAGTACAGTATATACAATAGCAAAATGAAACAAGTTGGATACATTTTGGGGAACTAAACCCATTATAAAACATGCAAAATATAAAAGTGATAAAGAAATTAATTTTGTATAGTCCATACTACACGCTGTAATAATAACAAAATTAATGACTTTTCTTAATAACCTTTATAATATCTATTTAACGTTTGTTAAATACTGATCTAAAATGAAGTATCACCCATCTTCAGTTTAAATCCTTTGATTAAAGTTTACCATTTAACCAAAGTGATAACCAAATAGTACAAGTCTGTATCTATTGATATTGTCTACTTGTATCTGCTAATCATTGTTTTGCAAACACTTTTATAAACGATAATTAGACTTCTATCATATTCCATGAACTTGGAGACCTGGAATAACTACCAGTTCCTGAATATGTAAAACTAAACTGCAACTTTCCTTAGTTGCTGTGTAGATGAATGATTTCTACCTGAAATCAGATTCCATTTTACTTTATTGGTAAATTCACTGGAATTCTATATTTAATCCAACACTTCAATTATTGATTTAAAAGTCAATCATGTCTTTCCTTTGATTCAAGGATCTTTGAAACTTTTTTTTCTTTTGACTATAAGGTAAATTATATCTTATGAATTCTCATCCTACCTGGATCATGAATTCCGAGATATATTGAATCAATAATTATATCTTTCATTCTTTACCTCTGACTAGATAGAGAATAAATTGGGCTCCCACTAACCTATATGAAAACCAATTATTACTCAAAATTCACTATTGACTTAGTCAAAGCTTTGATTAGTCAATTCTATTTTAAGTAATACACTTGAGAATTCTATTTATAAAACTTAACTGGATTTTATTAAATCCTAATTCCAAAACTTGGAATTTTCCTAGTTTTATAAATACTGTTATTAACCTTATCTAAGTTAATATCCCAGATTCTCGTCTAGACATTTGAATAATTAAACTTGATTCATAATATTATTCATAAATGTTTTATTCCCAAAACACATTCCTATAGAATTTCGTGTGTTTTGATAGTTTTCATATAAATTACTTCAATTTAATAAAAACTATTGAAGTAACTGTAACAGGCAATATCTAGGATCAAACGGATTCAAGAATACTAAGTACAATCAGATATTTCGATGTCAAGACAATAACCTTTAAAATTAAAACCATAGAATTATAAATCTAAAAATATAATCATCCCAAAAATAACTGTTTTAAAACATAAATCCAAAATGTCTTGACTAGAATTGAAATGAACTGGTACTTAAGATCCTCAGCAGCTCCTGGGCACTTCACTTCTGACCTCCTGCAATAGTCATTTGCTCTAGGTATCAGTATACTTGTAAACTAACAAGTAAGAAGTGACAAGCTAAAGCAATCATAAATATCTGAGGTTTACATACCTGCTTCATGACGCTTTGGGCAGTTTTGCCTCCAGTGACCGACCTCATTGCATGTGAAGCAGCGGTTCTCGGTCGTAGCTTTATTTGGCTTAACCTTCTTGCCCTTGCCCTTGCCTTTGCCTTTCTTGGGTGCACTCTGGACGGCCTGGACTGGTCCCTTTCCTTTGCTGGTGCTAGCATGCCCATTCTTCTTTTTCACCCCTCCGTCTCTTACCATCAAGACATCCTTGGTCTTGTTCTTGTTCCCCATATTCAATTCAGCTGTCTTAAGCATGGAGTGTAATTCTGCTATTGACTTCTCCATGTTATTCATGTTGTAATTGACTACAAAGGGCCTGTAGTCTTCTGACAGTGAGTTGAGTATAGTATCTATTGCTAGCTGCAATGGAACTGGATGACCAAGCCTTTCCAGATGATCCAAGTGTCGTTTCATTTTCATGACATGGTCACTTACCGATGTCCCTTTAACCATCTTGCATTCATTAAATGCTTTTGTGGCATCGTAACGTTCTGTACGAGCCTGTGTCTGGAACATGTCCCTCAACTGGCGGATCATGTCATAAGTATTTGTGTTTATGAGCCCTGCTTGCAGATCTGGGCTCATAGTTGCAAGCATGAGACAGGCGACATCCAGTAGATCATCTGAATGCTTCTTGTGGGCATTTCTAGCAGCAGCTGGAGCTGTTGCCGGAGGAGCCTCCCCAAGAGGCTCTTCAAGAACATACCATTTCCTTTCGTGTCTGAGCACAATCATCAGATTGCGCTCCCAGTCAAGGAAATTAGAGTCGGTTAACTTGTTCTTTTCTAGGATAGAGCGGAGGGAAAGATTGTTAGTGCTGGTAACAGTGCTTGCCATCTACACACATTAAAACTTTTGGTTTTTAGCAACTGTAAATAGATTAAATTCCAATAAATATCAATAAACCCTTAAATGATCAATTTATTGGACTAGGATCCTTATTTCATACGTCCTGATGTGCGGTATGTTCTTGCTCCACCAGGCCCGTATTTATTTCGGTAGGTAAGGACTTTTACCAATCATATCTAACTGATATGACTCCTAGATCTTTCCGGAGCCACGGTAATTATCCGTACATGTTTTGGTTCCTCTTAGTGCATTTTGGCCCGGTACCTCCCGGTGAACTTTACAGTACCAAAATAGATCTCACCATTTTGGGGACCTGATCACTTTACTCTGGCCGGTACCACCCGGAGATAATTCGCAGAGTTATGTAACCCCTTCAGCTTCAGTTTGAACACTGACGTTGAATGTGTGATCACTTACAACGCCTGTGTACCTTACGCCGAAGGTGCCCCTGGATGGGTTGCACTACTGATCTATGATTTTCGGGGTTTTGAAAAACTTTATTTCCAGGAATTTTGAAAAACTGATTGTCATAAAGGCTACTGATGTTTTAAACTAACTGTTTTAAACATACATACTATTTCAAAACTAATCACTTGCTAATTAAAACTAACTGTTTTAATAGCATACTTAGTTGATTAAAACTAACTGTTTTTGTCAACTTGCATTTTATATGAAACAATCATTTATAGGTTTAAAATAAAATCTACCGTTTCGAAAAAGTTCAAAAAACTGGTAATTTTAAATATAAAAACCTACATACTTTTGTGATATAACCTGTAACATCCCATTTTCCAAAAACATTCTTTAAAAGGAAAAGTAACCAAAATTCTCATATCAAGCGGAAGCTCGTCCAACTTACATCCAAAACAACAAGTTTGAAACTTTAAACCATAAAAACAACTCGAACTTAAAAGTAATTGTTTACGAAAAACTATAATAGAAATCCAGTTTAGAAACATAAAAGAGTTCATCATCCATTAAAACTTGTCCTCCTAGCTTTCCCGACTGAACCGCGGTCCCGGAGCCTCAAACGGTAGCCTTCTCCTTTCCCTTACGGGAAGTACCTGCCACTAAAAGATAAAACAACAACGGGGTAAGCATAAAGCTTAGTGAGCACACACATAACCACTTACCACCATGCTACACAATCACTTTACAAGCAATTAACATATCATGCAAACTCCAACCTTCCCTACGGCTCAACACCATAAAGGAAGGGCATATGACACTGGTACCAGGCCTCTCCAAATTCCCTAGGGGTATCATTACCACCATAGGTACTCTCCCAAGTCCCCGAAGGAACACATCACATAATCACATGCAAACATAACCATGTACACATAATAACAAGGGTTAAGTGAAGTACTCACCTGATAAATTGATTAGTAAGCTCCTTTAACTAGTTCAACAATCACTTCCCAGCACCTAAACATAACACATGCACATACACATCAAAAGCGGTCCCAAAAAGGGTCCTTAACTCAACCCGACTCTCTAACGTGAAATGGCCAAGTTATCCTCGACCAATTTTCACGAAACTCCTCCTAACATCAAGTTACATAAGCCCCTAGGGATCCCCAAGCAAAAGAACCCCAAACGAGCCCCTTACGAAAAACTCCAAAATTGACTCAGTGGAAACGGCGGGTAATACCGCGGGTTGCCTTACCCGCGGCTTTACCCGCGGATTACCCAGAATCCGACTTCCCAAGTCGCGAATGCGACTTCTGCAACAGGTTTACAACTCCAAACTCCCAATTCGACCAAAATACCCAAATACAACAATATACACCTACTATGGTCGAAATCTAACACTTACATGCGATTAATTCGCTCATAAACATGCCAATTGATGATCGTTGATCATCAATCCAACATACAACCCTAACCAACCGAAAACTGTGACACAAACTACAATTGAAAACATAATTAACAAGAAACTCTTACCCTTGAAGCGAGCAACGCAATCAATTACAAACTCGACCACCACAACCTCCAATTGAACTCCTTGCTTTCTTCTCTAATCTCCTTCTCTCTCTCTCAAAATACGTCTTCTAGAACTGTCAATCTCCAGGAGTTAGGGTTTTAACCCTTTTTCCTAACTACTCCTCCCCCTTTCACTTCTACAATTGACACTGGGGCCCCTCAACTTTTAAAACATGACAATAGTTACTTACTGACCAACGAGTTATAAAGGAAAAAGAAAACGGGTGTTACATAACCTAGTTTTAAAATAACCTTCATATTTAAAAACTACATGCAAGATACCACAAATAAACATTCAACCATGCAATTAAATAACAATTAATCACATAATTGCCAATTATAGTTTTTGCCAACGTTTGTTTCCTAGGGACCAATAATGACCTATTCTTAAAGATTTTAAGACTTGCGTAGCTCCCACTGGCTTTGTTGTCTTCGTCTGGACTCCTGGAAGGAGGAAAAACTCCAATAGCTCCCACTGGCCTTACCATCTCGCAAGAATAAGAGGGAAAAATAGAACTATCTATCCTAAGGTCATTATTACATAAGGGGTTGCAAATGGCACGCAGACCTCCCCGTAAATATGTCAAGGGTCTAAGTTGGCAAACACTATAATAGACATATATATATGTAAGCATTTAAAAACATGCATCTCACATAAAACATGGAATTAAGTAATATACATTTAAGCGCAAAACAAAACTAGATCCGTTAAAATTATCTCGTCTTGTTTTTCACGAAACCTGATTTAAATTATATAAACAAACTGTTTTATAAACGATAACCTTAAATCCATTATAATGTCTTTGATTCATTTTTCTCGGAAAAACGATTTAAATTGATTTGTAAAAACAAGCTGTTTTATAAATCTTAACCCAAACGAAAAACCAAAGCATAAAATTTTAAGTCAAATAAAATAGTTTTATAACGGATTTTTCCCTTTTAAAATTAATTTGGTTTCGAACAAAAAACGTATGGGTTAAAAAAAATTTGGATAATAAAATTTTCTAGAAAGCTAGGTCCAAAATTGGGCCTTTGAGCCCATTACCAAACTGGCAACAGCTGGGCCTTTTTCGTTTATCGTAAATCGAAACCCTAGACTTGTCAAATTGGTCCGTATCCTTTGTGATGCTGGATCTGCACCTTTCGCGGCACAACAGCCCTGGTGATCACCGCTTGCGGCTTAAACTGAGTTCTGCTCATAGCAACCTATACCGGCCGCCGTTTGCGGCGCGAGCCTACTGCTCGCGGTGCGAGAACCCTGGTTGGTTGACACCGCTCGTGTCACCACCATTGGGCATGACCAGCGGCGGTTGGTTTTACCCGACCTGTCGACACCGTTCACCACCGCCACCGTGGTGGCTTCTGGTGGTTTCGGTCTGCCAACGGATCGAGTACCGCCACCGATTGACGCCGCACACCACCACCACCATTGTGGTTTCTAGTGGTTGCGGTTTGGTCCTGTTGAGTACCACCACCGCTTGGCGCGGCCTTGAGGCAGCCAACGTTGGTCGGCCTTGTGGCAGTGGCTATCGCCACCACTGTGGTGGTTCCAGGTAGTATCCATCGCCATTACCACCGCTGTGGAGCGGCGATGGTGGGGTTTTTGTCAAATGACACTGCCGCATTCACCAAGTGTGGTGCAGCCGACGATTTCGGAAACCATCCATAGCCGATAGCCGCCACCCATAGATGGCGATCGGAAATTAAAACGACCAGCGCCACCAATCGCCGTCAATCGGCGACGATGGCAAAAACGCCACCGCTACCCTTGTCGACAGCAAGCATAGTTTTTGCCACGACGCCGACGGCAATCGGCCATCATTGTCATGCGATTTGGAAACTGCCGGCCATCGCTTGTCTGGCGATTTGTTTAATCGGAAAAACCGCCACCACCACGCTTGGTGATTGTGGTTGTCGTAAGAAACCACCACCACCAATCACGGTTTCCACCAGCCGACCAACGGCCGCCGCCACATCCACCAACCGTGGTGCGGCTGGCGACCTTGGTTACCTTCATCGCTACCACCGAACACCGCCCGGTGTTTTGGGCTATCGTACAGTTACGGCAGCAATCGGTTACCGTGGCTGTTGATTGCCACCACCTGCCACCGTCAACCACCGCCCGGTGTGGTTGTGTTTTGTTCTAACACCACGGTCACCACCAACCTGGTGGCGTGGCCGTGGTGATCTCTTTCGGCGGCAATGGTTTTCGACCACCACCACCAATCTGGTGGTGCGGCCCGGTGGTTGCGCAGACAGCAGCCGGTGCCGCCTCCACAAGCTGTGGTGCGGCCCGGGGATGTGATTCAAAAGCCGACGATTGATTTAGGGTTTATACGATAAATTGATAAAAGTAACGGAACAAGTAAAACAAGTTTTTATAATTTTGACGGATCTAACGAGAATAAAACTAAAAACGATTGGACCAGAAGCTCTGATACCACTGTTGGGTTTTTGTGGGTTCTCTCGGATCAAACTGACACGAGGACTATCATGGATCATAAAACCTTACTGGTTTGATAAATCCCATAGATCTGATAACCAAACTGGTAAAAGACCTATCTGATCAAAAACACACTGATTTGATCTTATGCGGAAGTGTTTAAGCTAAAAACCCTAAACTAGCTTATGGATCTTAATCGATTAGTTTAATTAATTCTAACAGTTATAATGGTTTACCTGGATCGCTTGAGAATTGATCCACCCGTAAACGACCTACGAATTGTTGCTCTAGCAGAACTGAAACCCGAAAACTGGAAAAACCGAACTGGTATCCGAGAGAGAGGGGGCGGCGCCGGTGGGAGAAAGAGAGAGAGAGAGGGAACTGGAAACTGATTTATGAGTTGGTTGAATTGAAAACTTAATTTTTCCTTAACCCATAAGCCTTATTTATATGGAGGAAAAATACAGTTTGAACAAGATTCAGTTTCCTTATTGTAATTATCTTATTATTTTCCTTTTTTTCTGGAAAAGAATTTGCTTATGATAATTACCTATATATATATTTATCTAATATATATATATATATATATAATTCTATTAATCAATTATTATATATTTATTTCATCAAATATATATACAATCTACTTAATTAATTAATAACCCTTCAACTTTGGGATTTCTGACTGAAATTACCCAACTGATTTATAATTGACTATTATAAATCCTAACTCTCCATTTCTGGGTTTCATATAACTTATTCGATTTATAGGTCCTCACAGGTGTGACCCTCAAGTGTCTTGTAACATTGGATGTGTAATTACTTGGTTTGTCAACTCTGCACATAATTACTAACACGGGTAATGGGTACGGAGACCCTACCCGAACTGAGTAACTCGTCATAAAGTTGGATTTCGAATATCGAGTTAGTTCGAGTTGTTTGGGTCAGGTAGATTTGAGATTTTTCCAATCGAATTTGGTCGAGTTTTGTTCACCCTTAAGTATGAGAAAAATTATAGAGAAAGAGAAAATTAATCTGCCAAACATGAGACAAGTATGTTCTGTTCAGTCCTGTCTTATCTCACCCTATTCTATCCTACAATATCAAACGCACCCTTAAAGCTTTTGCTAACTGGCCACCACCTTTGGGATTCAAACCATGTAAAGTTGCTCATTGTACAATTTCAACATTAATATTTAGGGTAACTAGTGTTTTCTTTATTTGCTATTTTTCTTTCCATATTTTTTAAAATATGATTTTTATTCCTATGATAAATAATTTATTGTACGTAGATTTCTTTGATGTAAATTTATTGTTGTTCGTGTTCTTGTGGTTTAGGATCTTTTTTTTTTACCCTCATACTTAAAGATAGTAGTTTGCGTCACCAATTTTCCCAAAACCAAACCAAACATGTTCGATTTACCCTAAAATCGGATTGAACCGGACTGCTTTAAATTGCATCATTTTTATATATTATATATATAACTAGTTTTGATCCCGTGTAATATACGGGATAATTTCAAAAAATTAAGTCATGCCAAAAATCTTATATTACAAATATGAATTGTTGTGCTATTGATCTTTTAACATCAATATTATTTTCTATCAAATACATTAATTATATTAAAAAAAAGTACAAACTTTATTTATTTTTAATTTAATTCAATTGATATCAAATTATCAACAACGAAAATATAACAAAGAAATTTTATAGATCAAACTATTGTTTTGGTAAAAATTACACAATTTAATATCGTAAGATGTTGTAAGACGAATCCGTCGAGAGAAAGAAATCTAATTCGATAAAACGTGCGATAAAATAAATTAAATGACTAGACAGTTGATGACGCAGGAAAAACCTCGAGGTCGAGGAAAAAACCTGCGGCCGACTAAAAGGGTATAGTCGACGTTGCACTAAGTATCACCAATAAGGGGTGATATCTGTTTATGTAAAAAAATTACACAACTCGATGTCGTAAAGAAATTGTGTGAGGCTTGTTTATGTAAAAAATTACACAACTCGATGTCGTAATAAACTTGTGTGAGGCTTAACCGTCGAGAGAAAGAAATTACAATCAATGATAAGTGCGGAAAAGTAAAATGAGACAAATAATTTGATGACGCAGGAAAAACCTTACGACGGAGGAAAAAACCTGCGGTCGACCTAAAAGGTAAGTCGACAGAGCACTATGTTCACCAATCAGGGGTGATGTCCTTCAAGTATACAGCTTTGATCGTACGATTACAACTGAAAGAACTATGAAATCGAATGTAAATTACAGATGATTCTCCAGAATAATGATTATAGAACTTGTGAGCTTCGGATAGACTTCGTGTCCTGAAATACTGGCTTGATTCTTCTTATATAGTGGCTTGATAATAACGGTCCAACGGTATTGTGGTTCATCAATGATTGAATTGTAACCGTCCAACGTTATTGTCTTCAATTAATGCTCGGAGAGTAACTGTTCAACGGTATTGCTGAGAGTTAATGTCCAGATTTGTAACTGCTGCGAGAATCTTGCTTGTAACGGTCGATCTTGATGCTGTCGAACGATACATAACTTACGACTTGTTCGATGTAGTGATGAACTTCAACAAGCATTGCATAGTACTCAATTTCCGATTTCCTCAAAGGTGGACAATTGTTAGATATGATAATCAGCTTACCTGCATCAAACATATAAACCTTGTATATTTATTCGTTAGTATTGTCGTACGATATTGTGGATATCGTTCGACTTATTCGATGTATATATTCGATGTTTAATGATCTTTGTTCGATGGTTATTTTAGGTTTTGTCTCAGGACCTTATCTTAATACAGGATCATTGTCCTAACATTTGTCTTACGATTATATTTGGTCGTCGTGCGATTGTAGATTTTTACCCTAACAATTTGCCCCCAAGATTTAGAAAATAATTCTAATTTTATCTAAATCTTTAATTCGCTGGACAAAGAGTAAAAATACGTTGGTAAACGGTCGAATTAACGTTGATAAACTAGCCGTTATCTAGCCGTTACTCTGGACGCGTGTTCTCTAACGGCTAAGTGCTGACGCGTGGCACGATTATCTCTAATGACTCATATGATTTAGTTGCTATAAATGAGGCGTCTGATTGTGAGAAAAGATTTTACGAATCTTTTTAATTTCATAACCAATTGCTTGAGATCGTAATCCGACTATTTTTGGCAAAGATTTTCGTGCGACTAGGCTTTAAAAGGTACCTCCTTCTTCCCTGTTTCATGCGTTTGAAATCAATAGCAAATAAGAGTAATAGAGGTTTAGATAATCTTAGGTTCACCCGTTTAAGAAATAGTTTTGGTCGACTGGAGTTCATTATGTCATCGGAAGTTAGGAGTTCAATTACGGAAAGCCTAGAGGTAGGAGAGTTGAGGGAGTTAGCAGGGTTACCAGAGGGTGCTCAAATACGGGTGGCCGGAGAGATCCGACCGGCGGATACTCCGACGGGGTTCTTCGCCCTGTTCGAATATCCGTTTAAGATCGGATTTCGATGGCCTTACTCTCCACTTTCTCGAGCCTTCATGTCCCGTTTCAACTTGTCTCCGGGGCAACTGATGCCTCAATCCTGGCGTGTTATCCTGGTAATCGAACGGGTAACCAAGGATTGGGGTCGTCGCGCGTTCTCTGTAGACGACCTTCTTTCTGCCTACAACGTGACGAAACTGCCCTACAACCGTTATGGGTTGTTTCCTAAGGGTAGGAATGACACCATGCTTGTTCATCGCACGCAAGTGAATGATCGAGGGTGGAAGTCTCGTTACGTCTTCGTCCAGACGTCTTCGGTCGCTGATGAGTCTTGGGTCGTTCCTGAATGGAACTCCAATGGTAATTTGGACGTTCGTTATTCATTATTGTGCTTTTATTTATTCTTCAATGCTAATCGTCTGTTTTTCTTTTTGCAGCTGTCAGCTTTACGTTTGAGACAACCGAAGAATCTAACGAGTTGATCTCACACTTCCTGAGTTATAGTGTGACAGATCGCACGTATAGAACGTCGAAGGGCGGTGAGGAGAGCGACGTTGAGCCTGAAGTACAAATAATCGAGGAAACAGATATGGAAGGTAAATATCGTACGTCAATATTCTTATTTATGTTAGTTTCGTTTGATTCTGATTTTTCCTTTCTGTATAGGCTCAGCTTCTAAGAAGGCGTCGACGATGGAAGCAGCTGCTCGTGCTGCTAAAAGGAAGGCTGCCGCCCAGGAAGGTTTGGTGGCTAAACGTACGCGATCGTCGTACGTTTCTGTGGATACCCCACCTAAGGATGCCGCACGCAAGGCTCAAGGTGGGATAGCAGCTATCCCTCTTAGCTTCGCCCCTCCTGCAAAGGGAGAAGGTGCGTCCAGCCAGCCTGTGTCGAAGGTCGACAAGGGCAAGGAGAAAGAGGGGTCTGGTCTTACGACCATGACAATCCAGATCCCTTCTGACTTCATGGTGGACGATGTGATTAGGACGGCGGCTACTTTTCCAGTCCTTGAGCAGTTTCATGTTCCTGCTCAGAAGGCGCGCATGGAGGAGGCCGACATCGAAGACCTGGATGCCTCCATCGCGGGTATCTCTTTCTTGGTAAGTCCCTGTCGTACGACTTTATTTTTATTTTTCTTGTACAGCTTCTAACTTTCTCTTTTTTATTCTTGTAGGCTCTCCAAACCAGTCTTAGCCTCCATACTCGGATGGCTAAGATCAAAGAGGAAATGGCGTCGAACCAGAATGATGCCAAGGTGGCCAGGAAAGAGGCCGACAAGGCCAAAAAGAAGCTGGTCCAACTGACCGACGAGGTTAATGCCAAGTCGGTCCAGATTGGGGACTTGGAATCCAAGCTGGAACTCAGTGAGCAATTCCAAGTTCAACAGCGAGAACGGCTGAAGTTGGCCTTGGACCACACCAAGGAGTTGGAGAAGGAGTTGCTGGTCGTTCGACGAGAGAAAGCTGAGAGGGAAGAAGCTCTATCGTCCAATATCCAAGAACTGGAAGAGGACGCTGCCTTGGTTCGCGTGGTCGCACGTACTGCGGTCATGCGACGAATAGCCACTGGGACTGTCACTTCTCAGATGGCAAAGGACGAGGTGGCCTCTTTCGTTCAAGTGATGGGCTCTGAGGACCTTCTCGACGAGGAGGATCTAAAAGGCCTGGACGAAGAAAAGCCCACGGAGGTCGAGGATGCAGGTGTCGAGGAGGAGGTTCCTGAAACCTCTGGATCCGTTCCTACACATCCTGAAGAGACCCCTGTCGTAGATCCACCTGCTACCAACGCTCCATTAGAATAGTTTTAATTTTTGTAATCGTAGAACTTCTTTCTTTTCTTGTACTCTGCCATTTTAAGGCAGAAAAAATGTTTAATGAAAGAAATTTTGATTGAATATCGTGCGTTCTAGCTTTTTATCATATGTTTTAGCTTTGTGTTCGTGTGTTATAACTTGCGTCGGGCGTTATAGCATGTATCGTGCGTTTTAGCTTTTTGTCTTGTGTTTTTGCATGCATTTGTTTTTAAAGTCCTTAGACTTATTTATAGAAACGTTTCTTTTGTACTCATGAGAGTATTCGTGCGACTGGCGAATTGTCTTGCGCTCTTGCGATATAATCGTGCGTTATAGCGGTTTTCTTGCGATCCATGCGATTTTTTGTCGTGCGATTCCTGCAATAAGCATGCATTTGAGTCGTGCGATACTTGCGTTAATCGTGCGATCCATGCGATTTATCGTGCGATACCTGCGAAAAAGGATGACTAAGGGGTGGCCGTTGGCTTAGCCAACGGCGCTCCGATGCTTAAGTCAGTAATGGATAAGGAATAAATCGTATGTAAATAGGTTTAGAAATAATACCTTTTGAGGTGATGGGCGTTCCAGCTTCGTGGGATTTCCATACCTTCCATAGTCGTAAGTCTGTATGCTCCATTTCCAATGACTTTGGAAATTATGTAAGGTCCTTCCCATTTGATGGAAAGTTTTCCAGCGTTTGGCTCTTGTGTGTTTTGAAACACATGTCGTAAGACATAATCTCCAACTTGAAAATTTTTTGCCTTTACCTTTTTGTTGAAGTGTCTTTCGACAATTCCTTTCTGTGCAGCCATCGTTCGTAGTGCTTTTTCTCGGATTTCTTCTAAGGCGTCAAGATCGTAAGATAAATTTATTGCATTTTGATCATACGTGCGACTTCTGGCAGTTGGTATTTGAGCTTCGATTGGCAAGACTGCTTCGCATCCATATACCAGAGAATACGGAGTTTGTCCAGTTGATGCTCTAGGTGTCGTACGATTTGCCCATAAGACAGATGGCAATTCTTCTACCCATTTTCCTTTTGCTCCTTTCAACCTCTTTCGGATTGAATTGATGATGACTTTGTTGCTCGACTCTGCTAACCCGTTAGATTGTGGATATCTCGGAGTTGAAGTGATTAATTTGATTCCCCGCTTTTCACAGAACGTACGAGTCTTATCACTTATAAATTGTGAGCCGTTGTCGCACATGATTTCAGCTGGTACCCCGAATCTATAAATGATGTTTTTCTGAATGAAAGATATGACTTCTTTATCTCGGACTTGTGAGAAAGCACCAGCTTCTATCCATTTCGAGAAGTAGTCGGTGAGCACGAGTAGATAGACTTTTTGTCCAGGGGCTGGAGGTAATTTTCCCACGATGTCCATTCCCCATCGCATGAAGGGCCATGGAACTAGAACAGAATGTAAAGGTTCAGATGGTCGATGTACCATACTCGAATGTTTTTGACATGCGTCGCATCGTTGGACGTACGTTATGGCATCTTCTCATAGAGTAGGCCAATAGTAACCTTGTCGTGAGATTCGACTAGCAAGACTTCTGCCCCCTGCGTGATTTCCACATTCTCCGTCGTGCATCTCTTGGAGAATTTGATTGATTTGTATCTTATTTGTGACGCATCGTAGAAGAAGTCCTGTCGTGGATCTTCGATAAAGTTGATCTTCAAAGATTGTATATCTTGAAGCTTTCGACCTTGTTTTTCGAGCTTCCATTTTATCTTCAGGTAGTTGGTCGTGCTTGAGGTAGTTCCATATGTCGAGCGACCAATTATAAATTTCTTCGTTCATCTGTACTTCATCGTTTGTCGCAATTGTTGGTGTTGTGAGATGAAGTATTGGGATATTTTCCATGAACGGATCATGAAATGCAGATCCCAGATTGGCCAGTGCGTCCGCTTGCATATTTAGATCTCTTGGTATTTGCTCGATCAGGAACTGTTCAAATCGTGCGATTCGATCTTTAACGGCTTTGAGATAACTCATCATTTTTGAGTCTTTTGCTTGAAAATCTCCATTTACTCGGTTTACGACCAGTAAAGAATCGCTTCGAACGTGCAACTGTTTTGCCCCCAGTCTAAGAGCAATATCTAGTCCTGCGATCAAAGCTTCATATTCTGCTTCATTGTTTGTGGCTTTGAATTCGCATCGTACGGAGTATACTATATTTCCCCCTTGTGATGATTTTAAGACAATACCTAATCCACATCCTCGTACGTTCGAGGAACCATCAACGTAGAGTATCCAAGGCTGGTTGTCTGAAATCATCACAACTTCGTCGCACGTCGTGGGTTCCAATCCTGGAGAAAACTCTGCCACAAAATCTGCTAGTACTTGCGATTTGATGGCCGTCTTGGGTTTAAATTCAATGTCGAACCCACTAAGATAAATGCTCCATTTGGCTAGTCGTCCTGTCAATTCTGGTTTTCGAAGCACCGTCTTGAGTGGATAATTGGTCACAACAATGATATGATGTGACTCGAAGTAATGCCTTAGCTTCTTTGCTGCCGTCATAAGACCTAGTAGCAATTTTTCCATTGATGTGTACCTGGTTTCTGCGTCGAGGAAAGATTTGCTAACATAATAGATTGGTTGTTGTCGTTGATCTTCTTCTCGCACAAGTACTGCACTTGTCGCATTTTTGCTTACTGCCAAGTACAACTGTAGACTTTCTCCTTCGACTGGTTTTGTTAACAGTGGAGGTGACGTCATATATTGCTTCAGTTCTTGCAAAGCTTTCTCATGTTCGTCTGTCCACAAGAAGCCTTGATTCTTTCGTAGGACATTATAGAACAAATGGCATTTATCCGATGATCGTGAAATAAATCGGGTTAAAGCTGCCACTCGTCCTGTTAACTTCTGGACTTCTTTGACATTCCTTGGAGATTGTATCTCGACGATAGCTTTGACTTGTTCTGGACTTGCTTCGATTCCGCGTTGCGTGACCAAGTACCCCAAGAATTTTCCTGCTCGTACTCCGAAGGAACATTTTGTTGGATTGAGCTTCATCTTGTATTGTCGTAGGATATCGAAGGATTGCTTTAAATGTGCAACGTGATCGATCGAACGTTCTGATTTCACAAGCATGTCATCGATATAAACTTCCATCGTTCGACCAAGATGTTCCTTGAACATCATGTTAACCAATCTTTGATATGTTGATCCTGCATTCTTGAGACCAAATGGCATAACTTTGTAACAGTATATGCCTTTGTCTGTCATGAATGCAGTCTTCTCCTGGTCGTCCGTGTGCATCAATATTTGGTTGTATCCTGAATATGCGTCCATGAATGTCAACAATTCATGTCCTGCTGTCGCGTCAACCATGGCGTCGATATGAGGTAAAGGAAAAGGATCTTTTGGACAAGCTTTTGTTTAGATCCGTGAAATCAATGCAGACTCGCCATTTTCCGTTCTTCTTCTGTACGACGACTACATTAGCCAACCATTCTGGATATTTGACTTCTCGGATCTTCCCAGTTTTAAGCAGATTGTCAACTTCATCGTTGATCACTTTATTTCTTTCAGGCGCGAACTTGCGACGTTTCTGCTTAATGGGTTTGAACGTAGGATCCACGTTCAATTTATGCGATATAATGCTTGGATCTATTCCGACCATATCTTCGTGCGACCATGCAAAACAGTCTGAATGTTCCTGCAAAAAAGATATAATCGTATTTTTTATGTCAGGGGGGAGCGAGGCTCCTACGAAGACTTTTCGATCAGGATATTCAGGATCAAGGACGACTTCTTCTAGTTGGAGATCATCGTTCGATTTCCTCTCATCCTGGTTCTGTAATTGCTAGATGTCCTGCGACCTTGTCTTCATCGTAATCTTGTAACATTCTCGTGCGATTTTGTTCTCACTAGCAATTTCTTGAATTCCCCATGGAGAAGGAAATTTAATCTTCTGGTGGTATGTCGAAGGAATTGCTTTCATCTCGTGGATCCAGGGTCTTCCAAGAATAACATTGTAAGCTGATTGGCAGTCCACAACATTGAACTTTTTTGTTTGTTGATGCCTTTGGCGTAGACAGGCAAGATGATTTCTCCGAGAGTGTTCATCGGGTCTCCATTGAATCCAATCAGAGTAGTACTTCGTCGTACGATTTCTGACCGTTCGATTCCCATGACTTTAAGAGTATCTGCAAAAATAACGTTAGCCGAACTGCCTCCATCAATCAATATTCTCTTAGTCGAACAGTTTCCGATTGTCAACTGTATGACCAGAGCGTCATGATGTTTATGATGGACCCCCTGTGTATCGTCTTGGTCGAACGTGATTGCCATTGCATCGAGCTCTTTTTCTGTCTTTGATTTGGCTTCTCCAGGGATTGGATGTTCGCTTGGACCATCTCGTGCATGTCGCTTTGCAGCTGAATATGTAAGTCCACAAACTTCTGATCCTCCAGTAATGCAGTTTATGACTTTTGTATGAACTGGTGACGCTGGTCGTCCTTGTTCTTCTGGGATGAGGCCTTTTAGATGCCCCTTAGATTTCAAATATGAAATCTCCTTCTTTAAACTGATGCATTCATCCGTCGTATGACCATGATCGTCGTGGAAGTCGCACCATCTGTTCTGATCTTTGTCTTTGCTTGGTTTATCAGATTTCTTCGGCCATCGTACGTTTGCATCAATCTTTCGTAGCGAATCCACCAAATCTTTTGATGTACCTGCAAAATTGTAAGTAGATAACTCTGGATATCGTATTTTAACAGTACCTTTGCTTGGTCGAGTTTTTGACTCGTATCGAGGATTTCCAATCTTGTTTACTCTTTTATGCTTAAAGTCATGTTTTTGAGCACCAAGAGGTTTCTTTTCTGCGGAATGCTTTCGTCGGAAGAGAGCATCATCTTCTATTCTCATGAAAGCTAGTGTTCTAGCTCGTACGTCGTCGAAGTTTTCTGGTGGATATTTCGTTAATTCCAGATATAATCCAGAGGAATCTTCTAATCCACGCTTGTATGCCTCGATTGCTGTTTTCACGTCGCAATTTTTTATTTCAATCATTGCTGCATTGAATCTGTTGAAGTAGTCGCGGATTGTTTCTCCAGATTTCTGTACGATATAGTACAGGTCGCTGGTCTGCTTCTCCATCTTACGACTGCTAGCAAATTGTCGAGTGAATTGGTTCACCAATTCTGCAAATGATCCGATACTCTTTGGCTTTAGGTTAATAAGCCATTGTAATGCTGCTCCTGTTAAAGTTGATCCAAAGCTTTTGCACATGCAGACTTCTTGATATTGCGCCGGTATAGGAACTGTCCACATAAGTTGCTTGTACTGTGTTATATGTTCGACCGGATCTGTGATTCCAGAATATTTTGTTGCGAAAGCTGGTATAGTATATTTCTTAGGAACGTCAACAAGAGCTAATTCATCAACGAACGATGAAGCCTGAAAACCAGTTTTAGGTTCGACTTCGACGGGTACTGCTGCTCCGGGTAGCTTTGTGAGTAATGCGAACAATTTTTGATTCTGTTCTTCTAGAGACTTCAGTCGTATGTTCAGAGGATCTTCCACGTTTATTGGGATTGTTGGAATACAACTAGAAGAGATTCCGGTACTGGGTGGTATTGTCGTATGAATGGTGGAACTAGCAGCTGTGGGTATATGACCAGGAATAGGAATTTGTTGGGATACGTTGTTAAAAGGCTCGAACGTGAACATGTGTGTTCCTTGAGGCATAGAAGGTGGACCCCGAGGCATAGGTGGCGGGCCATGAGGTATTGGTGGCGGAACTTGTGGTAAAGATGGTCGTACGTTGTTGTATTGTTGGTTCACAGTTGGAAATGGCATTGAGGCATTGAACTGTGGTCGAGGTGGTGGTCTTAGATATTGAGGAGGATATGGAGGAGGGATAGACATTGGGATAGTCATCGATGGTCCTGGCAAAGCTCGAAGACGTTGAATTTCGTTGTTAGCTTCTTGCAATTGTTGTTGGAGTGATGCTATGAATCCGTTATCCATTATCCTGCGCAAATAGCTCAAAGAAAACTCAAAGAAAAGGTTAATACTAAGGCGCACTTTTCACCGAATGAAATTTTTCTCAAAACGGAGCCCCACGGTGGGCGCCAAACTGTTTATGTAAAAAATTACACAACTCGATGTCGTAATAAACTTGTGTGAGGCTTAACCGTCGAGAGAAAGAAATTACAATCAATGATAAGTGCGGAAAAGTAAAATGAGACAAATAATTTGATGACGCAGGAAAAACCTCACGACGGAGGAAAAAACCTGCGGTCGACCTAAAAGGTAAGTCGACAGAGCACTATGTTCACCAATCAGGGGTGATGTCCTTCAAGTATACAGCTTTGATCGTACGATTACAACTGAAAGAACTATGAAATCGAATGTAAATTACAGATGATTCTCCAGAATAATGATTATAGAACTTGTGAGCTTCGGATAGACTTCGTGTCCTGAAATACTGGCTTGATTCTTCTTATATAGTGGCTTGATAATAACGGTCCAACGGTATTGTGGTTCATCAATGATTGAATTGTAACCGTCCAACGTTATTGTCTTCAATTAATGCTCGGAGAGTAACTGTTCAACGGTATTGCTGAGAGTTAATGTCCAGATTTGTAACTGCTGCGAGAATCTTGCTTGTAACGGTCGATCTTGATGCTGTCGAACGATACATAACTTACGACTTGTTCGATGTAGTGATGAACTTCAACAAGCATTGCATAGTACTCAATTTCCGATTTCCTCAAAGGTGGACAATTGTTAGATATGATAATCAGCTTACCTGCATCAAACATATAAACCTTGTATATTTATTCGTTAGTATTGTCGTACGATATTGTGGATATCGTTCGACTTACTCGATGTATATATTCGATGTTTAATGATCTTTGTTCGATGGTTATTTTAGGTTTTGTCTCAGGACCTTATCTTAATACAGGATCATTGTCCTAACATTTGTCTTACGATTATATTTGGTCGTCGTGCGATTGTAGATTTTTACCCTAACAAGGCTTAACCGTCGAGAGAAAGAAATTACAATCAATGATAAGTGCGGAAAAGTAAAATGAGACAAATGATTTGATGACGCAGGAAAAACCTCACAACGGAGGAAAAAACCTGCGGTCGACCTAAAAGGTAAGTCGACAGAGCACTATGTTCACCAATCAGGGGTGACGTCCTTCAGGTATACAGCTTTGGTCGTACGATTACAATTGAGAAAACTATGAAATCGAATGTAAATTACAGATGATTCTCAAGAATAATTGCTATGGAACTTGTGAGCTTCGGATAGACTTCGTATCTTGAAATGCTGGCTTGATTCTTCTTATATAGTAGCTCGAGAATAACGGTCTAACGGTATTGTGGCTCATCAATGATTGAATCGTAACCGTCCAACGTTATTGTCTTTAATTAATGCTCGGAGAGTAACTGTCCAACGGTATTGCTGAGAGTTAATGTCCAGATTGTAACTGCTGCGAGAATCTTGCTTGTAACGGTCGATCTTGATGCTGTCGAACGATACATAACTTACGACTTGCTCATTGTAATGATATACTCCAACAAGCATGGCATAGTACTCAATTTCAGATTTCCTCAAAGGTGGACAATTGTTAGATATGATAATCAGCTTGCCTGCATCAAACATATAAACTTTGTATGTTTATTCGTTAGTATTGTCGTATGATATTATTGTCGTCGTTCGACTTATTCGATGTATATGTTCGATGTTTAATGATCTTTGTTCGATAGTTCTTTTAGGTTTTATCTCAGGACCTTATCTTAATACAGGAATATTATCCTAACATTTGTCTTACGATTATAGTCGATCATCGTGCGATTGTGGATTTTTACCCTAACAATTTGCCCCAAGATTTAGAAAATAATTCTAATTTTATCTAAATCTTTAGTTCGCTGGACAAGGAGTAAAAATACGTTGTCTAACGGTCGAATAAACATTGATAATATAGCCGTTATCTAGCCGTTACCCTGGACGCGTGTCTTCTAACGGCTAGTTGATGACGCGTGGAGCGATTGTTTTTGATGACTCATATAATTTAGTTGCTATAAATAAGGCGTCTGATAATGAGAAAAGATTTTACAAATCTTCTTAATTTCTGAATTAATTTGAGAGATCGTAATCCGACTATTTTTGGCAAAGATTTCGTGCGACTAGGCTTTATAAGGTACCTCCTTCTTCTTTGTTTCATGCGTCTGAAATCGATAGCATATAAGAGCAATAGAGGTTTAGATAATCTTAGGTTCACTCGATTGAGAAATAGTTTAGATCGATCGGAGTTCATTATGTCGAGCGAAGTTAGGAGTTCTATTACGGAAAGCCTAGAAGTAGGAGAGTTGAGGGAGTTAGCAGGACTTCCTGAGAATGCCCTGGTGAGGGTGGCCGGAGAGATCCGTCCGGCGGATGCTCCGAAGGGCTTTTTTGCTCTTTTCGAGTATCCGTTTAAAGTCGGATTTCGATGGCCATACTCTCCTTTAGCGAGGGCGTTCATGACTCGCTTCGATTTGTCTTCGGGACAGTTGATGCCCCAGTTTTGGCGTGTCGTTCATGTGATCGAACGGGTGACTAGAAATTGGGATCGTCCTGCGTTCTCGGTCGATGATCTCTTATCTGCTTACACTGTGACTCGCTCTCCCTACAACCGTTTTGGGTTGTTTCCAAGGGGGAGGAGTGATGCCATGTTGGTCCATGGTACCCAAGTAAACGATCGAGGATGGAAGGCGAGATACGTCTTTGTCCAAACGTCCTCGGTCGTAGGCGAGGAGTCGTGGGTTGTTCCTGAATGGAACAAAGGCGGTAATACGACTTGCCTTATTTTCCTTAATTTGTTTTGAATTATTTTTGTTTTATTAACTCTTTGTTTTCTTCTTGACAGCAATCGACTTCTCGTTTGAGGAGACCACCGAGGCGATCGAACGTTTCTTAAGTTATAGCGTGACCGATCGCAAGTATCGAACGTCGAGAGGGGGTGACGAGAGCGACGTTGAGCCTGAGGTGCAAGTGATTGAAGAGACGGATATGGAAGGTAAATATCGTATGTCAATATTCTTATTTGTAGTAGTTTTCTTTTGATTTTAACTTTCCTTTTCTATGTAGGCTCAGCTTCCAAGAAAGCATCAACGATGGAAGCAGCTGCTCGCGCTGCCAAGAGAAAAGCTGCTGCCCAGGAAGGTTTGGTAGCTAAACGTACGAGATCGTCGTACGTTTCCTTGGATACCCCACCTAAGGATGCCGCACGCAAGGCTGAAGGTGGGATAGAGGCCGTTCCTCTTAGCTTCGCTCCTCCTGCAAAGGGAGCGGGTGCGTCGAAGGCCAACAAGGGGAAAGAAAAAGAGGAGTCTGATCTTACGACCATGACGATCCAAATACCCTCTGATTTCATGGTGGATGATGTGATCAGGACGGCTGCTACTTTCCCGGTTCTTGAGCAGTTTCACGTCCCTGCTCAGAAGGCGCGCATGGAGGAGGCCGACATCGAAGACCTAGATGCCTCCATCGCGGGTATCTCCTTCTTGGTAAGTCCCTGTCGTACGTTTTTTGCTTTCATTTTACTTGTACAGCTTCTAATCTTTTCTTTTTTCTTTATATAGGCTCTCCAAACTAGTCTTAGTCTCCACACGCAGATGGCTAAGATCAAGGAGGAATTAGCGTCGAATCAGAACGACGCTAAATTGGCCAAAAAGGAGGCCGACAAGGCCAAAAAGAAGCTGACCCAACTGACCGACGAGGTTAATGCTAAGTCGGTCCAGATTGGGGACTTGGAATCTAAGCTGGAACTCAGCGAAAGGTTTCAGGTCCAACAGCGAGAACGGCTGAAGTTGGCCTTGGACCATACGAAGGAGCTGGAGAAGGAGCTGCTGGTCGTTCGACGGGAGAAGGCTGAGAGAGAAAAAGCTCTATCGTCCAAGATCCAAGAACTGGAAGAGGATGCCGCCTTAGTCCGTGTGGTCGCTTGTACTTCGGTCATGCGACGCATAGCTACTGGGACCGTGACTTCTCAGATGGCGAAAGACGGGGTGGCTTCTTTTGTTCAGGTGATGGGTTCTGAAGACCTTCTCGACGAGGAGGATATGAAGAATTTGGACGAAGAGGTAGCAGCTGAGGTCAAGGATGCGGGTGTCGAGGAGGAGGTTCCTGAAACCTCTGGATCCGTTCTTGCGCATCCTCAAGAGACTGAAGAGGCCCCTGTCGTAGATCCACCTTCCACCGACGCTCCTTTAGAATAATTTTCCTTTTGTAATCGTAAAATTTTTTTTGTACTCTGCCGTTTTTAGGCAAGAAATATTAATGAAAGAATTTTTCGTTTGAATAACGTGTGTTTTAACTTATCACTGTTGTGTTGTTATAACTTATATCGTGCGTTTTAGCTTGTATCGTGCGTTTTAGCCTGTATCGTGCGTTTTAGCTTTTATTTTTGCATGCGTTTGTTTTAAAGTCCTTAGACTTATTATAGAAACGTTTCTGTTGTACTCATGAGAGTATTCGTGCGACTGGCGAGTTGACTTGCGCTCTTGCGACATAATCGTGCGTTATAGCAGTTTTCTTGCGATTCATGCGGTTTTTGTCGTGCGATTTCTGCGATAAGCATGCATTTAAACCGTGCGTTTCTTGCGTTAATCGTGCGATCCATGCGATTTATCGTGCGATACCTGCGAAAAAGGATGACTAAGGGGTGGCCGTTGGCTTAGCCAACGGCGCTCCGATGCTTAAGTCAGTAATGGATAAGGAATAATTCGTATGTAAATAGGTTTAGAAATAGTACCTTTTGAGGTGATGGGCGTTCCAGCTTCGTGGGATTTCCATACCTTCTATTGTCGTAAGTCTGTATGCTCCGTTTCCAATGACTTTGGAAATTATGTATGGTCCTTCCCATTTGATGGAAAGTTTTCCAGCGTTTGGCTCTTGTGTGTTTTGGAATACATGTCGTAAGACATAATCTCCAACTTGAAAAACTTTGGCTTTTACTTTTTTGTTGAAGTGTCTTTCAATAATTCCTTTCTGTGCAGCCATTGTTCGTAGCGCTTTCTCTCGGAGTTCTTCTAAAGCGTCCAGGTCGTAAGATAGATTTATTGCATTTTGATCGTACGCACGACTTCTGGCAATTGGTATTTGAGCTTCGATTGGTAAGACTGCTTCGCATCCATATACCAGAGAATATGGAGTTTGTCCAGTTGATGCTCTTGGTGTCGTACGATTTGCCCATAGGACAGATGGCAATTCTTCTACCCATTTTCCTTTTGCTCCTTTCAACCTTTTTCGGATTGAATTGATGATGACTTTGTTGCTCGACTCTGCTAATCCGTTAGATTGTGGATATCTCGGAGTTGAAGTGATTAACTTGATTCCTCGTTTTTCACAGAACGTACGAGTTTTATCACTTATAAATTGTGAACCGTTGTCGCACATGATTTCAGCTGGTACTCCGAATCTATAAATGATATTTTTCTGAATAAAAGATATGACTTCTTTATCCCGGACCTGTGAGAAAGCACCAGCTTCTATCCATTTCGAGAAGTAATCGGTGAGCACGAGTAGATAGACTTTTTGTCCAGGGGCTGGAGGTAATTTTCCCACGATGTCCATTCCCCATCGCATGAAGGGCCATGGAATTAGAACAGAATGTAAAGGTTCAGATGGTCGATGAATCATACCCGAATGTTTTTGGCATGCATCGCATCGTTGGACGTACGTTATGGCATCCTCTCGTAGAGTAGGCCAATAGTAACCTTGTCGTGAGATTCGGTTGGCAAGACTTCTGCCCCCTGTATGATTCCCACATTCTCCGTCGTGCATTTTTTGGAGAATTTAATTGATTTGTACCTTACTCGTGATACATCGTAGAAGAAGTCCTGTAGTGGATCATCGATAAAGTTGGTCTTCAAAAATTGTATATTTTGAAGCTTTCGACCTTGTCTTTCGTGCTTCCATTTTATCTTCAGGAAGTTGATCGTGCTTTAAGTAGTTCCATACGTCGAGCGACCAATTGTAAATTTCTTCGTTCATCTGTACTTCATTGTTCGCTTCGATTGTTGGTGTTGTGAGATGAAGTATTGGGATATTTTCCAAGAATGGATCGTGAAATGCAGATCCCAGATTGGCCAGTGCGTCCGCTTGCATATTTAGATCTCTTTGGTATTTGCTCGATCAGGAACTGTTCAAATCGTGCGATTCGATCTTTAACGGCTTTGAGATAACTCATCATTTTTGAATCTTTTGCTTGAAAATCTCCATTTACTTGGTTTACGACCAGTAAAGAATCGCTTCGAACGTGCAATTGTTTTGCCCCCAGTCTAAGAGCAATATCTAGTCCTGCGATCAAAGCTTCATATTCTGCTTCGTTGTTTGTGGCTTTGAATTCGCATCGTACGGAGTATGCTATATTTCCCCCTTGTGATGATTTTAAGACAATTCCTAACCCACATCCTCGTACGTTCGAGGAACCATCAACGTAGAGTATCCAAGGTTTGTTGTCTGAAATCATCACAACTTCGTCGCACGTCGTGGGTTCCAGTCCTGGAGAAAATTCTGCCACAAAATCTGCCAATACTTGCGATTTAATTGCTGTCTTGGGTTTGAATTCAATGTCGAACCCACTGAGATAAATGCTCCACTTGGCTAGACGTCCTGTTAGTTCTGGTTTCCGAAGCACCGTCTTGAGTGGATAATTGGTCACAACAATGATATGATGCGACTCGAAGTAATGCCTTAGCTTCTTTGCTGCCGTCATAAGACCTAGTAGCAATTTCTCCATTGATGTGTACATGGTTTCTGCGTCGAGGAAAGATTTGCTGACATAATAGATTGGTTGTTGTCGTTGATCTTCTTCTCGCACAAGTACTGCACTTGTCGCATTTTGCTCACTGCCAAGTACAACTGTACTTTCACCTTCGACTGGTTTTGTCAGCAGGGGAGGTGATGTCATATATTGCTTCAGTTCTTGCAAAGCTTTCTCATGTTCGTCTGTCCACAAGAAGCCTTGACTCTTTCGTAGGACATTATAGAACAAATGGCATTTGTCCGACGATCGTGAAATAAATCGGGTTAAAGCTGCCACTCGTCCTGTTAACTTCTGGACTTCTTTGACATTCCTTGGAGATTGTATCTCGGTGATAGCTTTGACTTGTTCCGGACTTGCTTCGATTCCGCGTTGCGTCACCAAGTACCCCAAGAATTTTCCTGCTCGTACTCCGAAGGAACATTTTGTTGGATTGAGCTTCATCTTGTATTGTCGTAGGATGTCGAAGGATTGCTTTAAATGTGCGACATGATCGATCGAACGTTCTGATTTCACAAGCATGTCGTCGATATAAACTTCCATCGTTCGACCAAGATGTTCCTTGAACATCATATTGACCAATCTTTGATATGTCGATCCTGCATTCTTGAGACCAAATGGCATAACTTTGTAACAGTATATGCCTTTGTCTGTCATGAATGCGGTCTTCTCCTGGTCGTCCGTGTGCATCAATATTTGGTTGTATCCTGAATATGCGTCCATGAATGTTAACAATTCATGTCCTGCTGTTGCATCAACCATGGCGTCGATATGAGGTAAAGGAAAAGGATCTTTTGGACAAGCTTTGTTTAGATCCGTGAAATCAATGCAGACTCGCCATTTTCCGTTCTTCTTTTGTACGACGACTACATTAGCCAACCATTCTGGATATTTGACTTCTCGGATCTTCCCTGATTTAAGCAGATTGTCGACTTCATCGTTGATCACTTTATTTCTTTCAGGCGCGAACTTGCGACGTTTCTGCTTAATTGGCTTGAAAGTAGGATCCACGTTCAATTTATGCGATATAATGCTTGTATCTATTCCAACCATATCTTCGTGCGACCATGCGAAACAGTCTGAGTGTTCCTGCAAAAAAGATATAATCGTATTTTTTATGTCAGGGGGAGCGAGGCTCCTACGAAGACCTTTCGATCAGGATGTTCAGGATCAAGGACGACTTCTTCTAGCCGAAGATCGTCGTTCGATTTCTTCCCATCCTGGCTCTGTAATTGCTAGATGTCCTGCGACTTTGTCTTCATCGTAATCTTGTAGCATTCTCGCGCGACTTTGTTCTCACTAGCAATTTCTTGAATTCCCCATGGAGAAGGAAATTTGATCTTCTGATGGTATGTCGAAGGAATTGCTTTCATTTCGTGGATCCATGGTCTTCCAAGAATAACATTGTAGGCTGATTGGCAGTCCACAACATTGAACTTTGTTTGTTTGTTGATGCCTTTGGCGAAGACAGGCAGGATGATTTCTCCGAGAGTGTTCATCGGGTCTCCATTGAATCCAATCAGAGTAGTACTTCGTCGTACGATTTCTGACCGTTCGATTCCCATGACTTTAAGAGTATCTGCAAAAATAACGTTAGCCGAACTACCTCCATCAATCAATATTCTCTTAGTCGAACAGTTTCCGATTGTCAACTGTATGACTAGAGCGTCATGATGTTTATGATGGACCCCCTGTGTATCGTCTTGGTCGAACGTGATTGCCATTGCATCGAACTCTTTTTCTGTCTTCGATCTGGCTTCTCCGGGGATAGGATGTTCATCTGGACCATCTCGCGCATGTCGTTTGGCAGCCGAATACGTAAGTCCGCACACTTCTGATCCTCCAGTGATACAGTTTACGACTTTTGTATGAACCGGTGATGCTGGTCGTCCTTGTTCTTCTGGGATGAGGCCTTTTAGATGCCCCTTAGATTTCAAATATGAAATCTCCTTCTTTAAACTGATGCATTCATCCGTCGTATGACCATGATCGTCGTGGAAATCGCACCATCTGTTCTGATCTTTGTCCTTGCTTGGTTTATCGGATTTCTTTGGCCATCGTACGTTTTCATCAATCTTCCGTAATGAGTCCACCAAATCTTTTGATGTACCTGCAAAATTGTAAGTAGATAACTCTGGATATCGTATTTTAACAGTACCTTTGCCTGGTCGAGCTTTTGACTCATGTCGAGGATTTCCAATCTTGTTTACTCTTTTGTGCTTAAAATCATGTTTTTGAGCACCAAGAGGTTTCTTGTCGGCAGAATGCTTTCGTCGAAAGAGAGCATCGTCTTCTATTCTCATGAAAGCCAGTGTTCTAGCTCGTACGTCGTCGAAGTTTTCTGGTGGATATTTTGTCAATTCTAGATATAATCCAGAGGAATCTTCTAATCCACGCTTGTATGCCTCGATTGCGGTTTTCACGTCGCAATTCTTTATTTCAATCATTGCTGCGTTGAATCTGTTGAAGTAGTCTCAGATTGTTTCTCCAGATTTCTGTACGATATAGTACAGGTCGCTGGTCTGCTTCTCCATCTTACGACTGCTAGCAAATTGTCGAGTGAATTGGTTCACCAATTCTGCAAAGGATCCAATACTCTTTGGCTTTAAGTTGATAAGCCATTGTAATGCTGCTCCTGTTAAAGTTGATCCAAAGCTTTTGCACATGCAAACTTCTTGATATTGCGCCGGTATAGGAACTGTCCACATAAGTTGCTTATACTGTGCTATATGTTCGACTGGATCTGTGATTCCAGAATATTTTGTTGCGAAAGCTGGGATGGTATATTTCTTGGGAACGTCAACAAGAGCTAATTCATCAACGAACGGTGAGGCCTGAAATCCAGTTTTAGGTTCGACCTCGACAGGTACTGCTGCTCCGGGTAGCTTTGTGAGTAATGCGAACAATTTTTGATTCTGTTCTTACAGGGACTGCAGTCGTACGTTCAGAGGATCTTCATCGGTTATTGGGATTGTTGGAATACAACTAGAAGAGATCCCGGTACTGAGTGGTATTGTCGTATGAACAGTGGAACTAGCAGCTGTGGGTATATGACCAGGGATAGGAATTTGTTGGGATACGTTGTTAAGAGGTTCGAACGTGAACATGGGTGCTCCTTGAGGCATAGGAGGTGGACCCCGAGGCATATGTGGCGGGCCATGAGGTATTGGTGGTGGAACCTGTGGTAAAGACGGTAGTACGTTGTTGTATTGTTGGTTCATAGTCGAAAATGGCACTGAGGCATTGAACTGTGGTCGAGGTGGCGGTCTTAAGTGTTGAGGAGGATAAGGAAGAGGAATAGACATCGGAATAGACATCGATGGTCCTGGCAAAGCTCGGAGACGTTGAATTTCGTTATTAGCTTCTTGCAATTGTTGTTGTAGAGATGCTATGAATCCGTTATCCATTATCCTGCGTAAATAGCTCAAAGAGAACTCAAAGAAATGGTTAGTACTAAGGCGCACTTTTCACCGAATGAAATTTTTCTCAAAACGGAGCCCCACGGTGGGCGCCAAACTGTTTATGTAAAAAAATTACACAACTCGATGTCGTAAAGAAATTGTGTGAGGCTTAACCGTCGAGAGAAAGAAATTACAATCAATGATAAGTGCGGAAAAGTAAAATGAGACAAATGATTTGATGACGCAGGAAAAACCTCACAACGGAGGAAAAAACCTGCGGTCGACCTAAAAGGTAAGTCGACAGAGCACTATGTTCACCAATCAGGGGTGACGTCCTTCAGGTATACAGCTTTGGTCGTACGATTACAATTGAGAAAACTATGAAATCGAATGTAAATTACAGATGATTCTCAAGAATAATTGCTATGGAACTTGTGAGCTTCGGATAGACTTCGTATCTTGAAATGCTGGCTTGATTCTTCTTATATAGTAGCTCGAGAATAACGGTCTAACGGTATTGTGGCTCATCAATGATTGAATCGTAACCGTCCAACGTTATTGTCTTTAATTAATGCTCGGAGAGTAACTGTCCAACGGTATTGCTGAGAGTTAATGTCCAGATTGTAACTGCTGCGAGAATCTTGCTTGTAACGGTCGATCTTGATGCTGTCGAACGATACATAACTTACGACTTGCTCATTGTAATGATGGACTCCAACAAGCATGGCATAGTACTCAATTTCAGATTTCCTCAAAGGTGGACAATTGTTAGATATGATAATCAGCTTGCCTGCATCAAACATATAAACTTTGTATGTTTATTCGTTAGTATTGTCGTATGATATTATTGTCGTCGTTCGACTTATTCGATGTATATGTTCGATGTTTAATGATCTTTGTTCGATAGTTCTTTTAGGTTTTATCTCAGGACCTTATCTTAATACAGGACTATTATCCTAACATTTGTCTTACGATTATAGTCGATCGTCGTGCGATTGTGGATTTTTACCCTAACAATATCCTCGAGAATTACAGTGTAGATCGTACGATTACAATGAAACAGAATGTAAATTACAAAGAGTAATATCGAAATTGTAGAGAATGTTCCGAGGTTCCAAAGTAATCAGATGTCTTCAAATGATGTCTTCAACCTCCTTTTATAGCTGGTCAGAATGTAACTGATGTCCATTATTACGTCTTTAATGCAACGGCTATAACGGTAGCTAAAATCTCGCATATAACGGTCGAAGCTTTATGAAGAGCGTATTTTGGTCTTTAACGGTCACTTGATCTTCGATACCTGTTATTTATCTGTTACAAATGATCATACTTAAGATATATTTAATCGTTAGTATTATGTCGTGTGATACTGTATGTTTCTAGGTCACATCGTACGATGTCTTGTATAAAGATCGTTCGATATTTAGTTGTTGTCGATTGAAGGTATACGTATCTTTTCTTAGGACCTTATCTTAATACAGGATTATCATCCTGAAAGATATCTTATGATTTTAAGTCGGTCGTCGTGTATCGTGCGATCGTAAATTTTCACCCAAACAGTTTGCCCCCGAGATTTAGAAAAATTTATTCTAAATATTTCTGAATCTCTTATCTGCAAAATCAATCGTTAGCTCTAAATAACCAGTCGTTAATGAACTAATTTCGTTTAAATGAACGAATATGGAACGGTTTCGATGACGTCGTTATGATGACGTGGTTATGACAGTTGTCGTCGTAACGTCTTTAATTGGACGCGTGTTGAAACGCGATTGGACCTGCATTACTTGGAGAGAAATTTAGTTACCATATAATAAACGATTTCAATTTGAATTAGATACAAATCTTCAAAATTGTTTGCGCAATCTATCCCAAAATCAATCCTTTATTTTCGGCAAGGATTTAGTCGACTTTCAATATAAGGTATTCTCTTCTCTCTGATTTTCATGCGTTTAAAGATTAAGGCTGATAAGAACCCTAGGAATTTCGATTTGCTCCGTTTTGTTCGTCTTAGAAATAGCTTAAGTCGTTTAGAGTTTTTCGTATCTATGGAGGTTAGGAGTGCTATTAAGGATTCCGTAGAGGTTTTAGCCCTTAAGAGGTTATCTGGGATGCCTGACGATGCTATCTTAGAAGTTACAGGTGAGATTAGGCCTGCGGATGCTCCAGCGGGTTTCTTTGCTCTTTTTGAATACCCGTTTAAGATAGGTTTTAAGTGGCCTTTCAGTCCTCTGTCTCGAGCCTTTATGACTCGTTTCAATCTTTCCCCTGGTCAACTGATGCCCCAATTCTGGAGGGTTATTCAAGTGATCGAACGAGTAACGAAAGACTGGGGTCGTCCTGCGTTCATTGTCAATGATCTCCTTACAGCGTATTCTGTGAAACCGACAGATTACTATCGTTATGGTTTATTTCCGAAGGGTAGGGGGATGCCATGTTAGTACATGGTACTCAAGTGCACGATCGTGGGTGGAAGTCACGATATGTATTCGTACGATCATCTTCAGTTCTGGGTGAAGGTGGATGGGTTGCGCCGGAGTGGAATTCTTTAGGTATAGGCGTATTTTAAATGTTTGTCTTCATTATTTTCGTTTCATCTATCTAATCGTTTGAGTGTTTTTTGTAGATATCGATTTCTCATTCGAGGCTACTGAAGAGTCAAAGGCCGCTGTCAAACGATTTTTATCGTATAGCATTGGTGAACGATTCTACTCTACTCAAAAGGCGAAAGAGATCGTGATAGAGAGTGAAGATGAAGTTACACAAACGGACCCTGAAGTTCAAGTGATCACAGAGGAAGAGATGGAAGGTAAATCGTACGTTCGACATGTGTCGTACGATAATATTTGTTACATGTTTCTCATATTTGTTCTTTTCTTTTTGTAGGATCATCAAAGAAACCATCGAGGCGGGCGGAACAGTTGGAGGCTGCCAGGAGGGCGGCTTTGAAGAAGAAAGAGATGGCTGGAGGTGAGCCTCCAGCGAAACGTACGAGGTCCTCGTCTGAGGTCCCTGATCCATCGCATGAAGCCAAACAAAAGGCGGATGATGTGATAAACGCTTCTCCGATCAGATCTGCTCCTCCTGAGGATCAATCGAAGGGAGCCAAGGCGACAAAAACTCCTGCAAAGGCGTCGAAGAAGACGTCTTTCGACGTTGGTTCATCCTCGATGAACATAACCCTGCCTAAGGGTTTTCTGGAAGGGGATGTCGTGAAGAAGGAGGATATCTTCCCAGCTATTGAACAGTTTCTGCTTCCTTCGCAAAAGGAACAGTTTTCCAGGCTGAGGTTCGAGGAGATTGATGCTGCAGCCGTCGGCCTTTCATTCTTGGTGAGTATCTTCTTATCGTACGATTATGATGTTTCGATATTGTACGACTAATTTTTGTTCTTGCTTTTTCCAGGGCTTTCAAGCGAGCCTTGGTCTTCATTCTCGAATGGAGACCATCAAGAATGATATGCGTGAGAAGATGGCGAGCGAGAGGGCTGCCTTGAAGGAGGCGGATAAGGCGAAGGAGAAGGTCTTCAAGCTTGCATCCGACTTGGAGGCTAAGCAGGTCAAGATTGATGACCTGGAGGCTAAGCTCGAGGAGGTGGAGCACGTGAGGGAAGAGCAACGAGCTCGTATGAAGATTGTTCTGGATCGTGCGTCCAAGTTGGAGGAAGAGCTGAAGGCTGTTCGACTGGAGAAAGCAACGCGGGAGGAGGCCTTATCGTCTGAAATCCAGGATCTGAAGGACGAGGCGGCGCTGATAAGGGTTGTGGCTCGTGCGGCTCTTATGCGTCGTGTGATAGCTGGAACCCTCACCGTCGGGATCGCCAAGGAAGAGGTGGAGGCGTTCCGCGAGCTTATGGGTTCTGAGGACCTCCTTGATGCTGATGATCTCAAGGATTTGGATGAAGAGGTCGGAGAGAAGCCTATTGAGGTTGCTGCAGTTGGGGAGGAGACTCAAGATGAAATGGTCTCTGGATCCACTCCAACGATCTTGACTACTGAAGAAATCCCTTCTCAGATCGTTGGATCTGCAGAAGGTGGAGGTGTGGAGGCATCGGGTGGTGATACAGGGATTGTAGGATCAAACCCTCCTCCTAGTGGTTAATTTTCATTGTAATCGTACGATTTTCCATTTAAGTACTTTTTATTTGTTTAAGTACTGTTTATTTTGAAATGAATGGTTTAGTTTTATCGTACTTGTTGACTTGTGTTTTAGAACTTTTTGTTCTTTTAGAAACGTTTCTTTACTTTGCATCGTGCGACTGGCGTTTTGTCTTGCGCGCGTGCGTATAATTTTCAAATAATTGATCGTGCGTTATAAGCGTTTAATTATTCGTGCGATAACTTGCGAGATTCGTGCGATACTTGCGATAATCATGCGATACCTGCGACAAGAAAAGAATGGCTAAGGGGTGGCCGTTGGTTTGACCAACGGCGCTCCGACGCCCAAGTCAGTAATCGTTCGTAATAAAATAATAATAAAAGATGAAAAAAGGTTTAGAAGTAGTACCTCTTAAGATGTGTTGCATTCCAACTTCGTGGAATTTCCTTACCTTCGATGGTTGTAAGCTTGTATGCACCATTCCCAATAATCTTAGAGATTATATAAGGTCCTTCCCATTTGATGGAAAGTTTTCCTGCGTTTAGCTCTTGAGTATTCTGAAATACCTGTCGTAGGACGTAATCGCCTACTTGAAAGATTTTTGCCTTTACTTTCTTGTTGAAATGTCGTTCGACCATGGCTTTTTGTAATGCCATTTTTTGGAATGCCTTTTCTCTAAGTTCTTCCAATGCATCTAGATCGTAATATAGGTCTATTACATTTTGTTCCATCGTTCGATGCCTTGCGATTGGAAGTTGAGATTCGATCGGTAGTACTGCTTCACATCCATAAATGAGGGAGAAAGGTGTTTGTCCTGTTGAAGTCCTTGGAGTCGTACGATTTGCCCATAAGACCGAAGGTAATTCTTCGACCCATTTCCCCTTTGCTTCCTTTAGTCTTTTCGAATCGAATTAATGATGACTTTGTTACTCGATTCTGCGAGACCATTAGATTGAGGGTACCTAGGCGTCGAAGTAATTAACCTAATTCCACGTTCATCGCAGAACTTACGAGTCTTTTCGCTTATGAATTGCGAACCATTATCGCACATGATCTCCGATGGTACTCCAAACCTATATATAATGTTAGTTTGAATAAAAGAAATAACTTCCTTATCTCTTACCTGGGAGAAAGCAGCAGCTTCGATCCATTTGGAAAAATAATCGGTGAGAACAAGTAAGAAAACTTTTTGTCCTGGAGCAGGAGGTAACTTTCCTACGATGTCCATCCCCCATCGCATGAATGGCCATGGGATTAGGACAGAATGTAGGGGTTCGGAAGGTAAGTGAGACGTACCTGAATGTCTCTGACAGGCGTCGCATCTTTGTACATACCTCATAGCATCTTCTCGAAGTGTAGGCCAATAATAGCCTTGTCGTGAGATTCTATTCGCAAGACTTCGTCCTCCAGAATGGTTTCTGCATTCTCCATCGTGCATCCTCTTGTAGGATTTGATTCATATGCTCCTGACTTGTTATGCATCGTAGGATCAATCCAGATGTGGATTTGCGATATAATCTTCCTTCGAAGATTGTATACCGCGAGGCTTTCGATCTGGTCTTTCTAGCTTCCATCTTGTCGTCAGGAAGTCTATCGTACTTTAGATAATTCCATATATCGAGTGACCAGTTGTAGACTTCTTCAACCATTTGTACTTTTTCTTTTGCTTCGATGGAAGATGTCATAAGATGAATTATTGGAATGCTGTCCAAAGTAGGTTCACTGAATGCAGACCCCATGTTAGCTAAAGCATCAGCTTGAACGTTTAAATCTCGTGGGATTTGTTCTATCGTGAATTCTTCGAATCGTGCGATGCTATCTTTAACGATCTTGAGATATGTCATCATTTTCGAATCTTTTGCTTGAAAGTCGCCATTAACTTGATTTACCACTAGTAATGAATCGCTTCGTACATGCACGCGTCGTGCCCCCGAGTTGTAAGCTATATCCAATCTAGCGATCAAAGCTTCGTACTCTGCTTCGTTGTTGGTAGTTTTAAATTCACACCTTATTGAGTATACCATGTTCCCCCCGTGTGATGATTTCAAGACAACTCCTAACCCTGATCCTCGTATGTTGGAGGATCCGTCGACATGTAAAGTCCAAAGTTGGTTGTCTTGGATCATCACATTGTTGATCTCATCGTGCGATGGTTGCTCTATTCCTGGACTGAATTCTGCTACAAAATCTGCCAGTGCTTGCGACTTTATTGCTGTTCTGAATTTGTACGTCAGATCAAATCCACTGAGATAGATGCTCCATTTAGCTAACCGTCCCGTAAGTTCAGGCTTATGAAGCACAGTCTTGAGAGGATAGTTAGTTACGACAATTATATGGTGTGACTCAAAATAATGTCTTAACTTTTTAGCCGCTGTCACGAGACCCAGGAGTAGTTTTCTCCATTGATGTATATCTGGTCTCGGCGTTGAGAAAGGATTTACTTACATAGTAAATCGGATGTTGTTGATGATCATCTTCTCGCACGAGAACTGCACTTACCGCATTATTGCTAACGGCTAAATACAATTGTAAGCTTTCGCCTTCAATTGGTTTTGTTAACAGCGGAGGGGAGGCCATGTATTGTTTTAGATCTTGCAATGCTTTCTCATGCGCCTCTGTCCAGTTGAAACCTTGATTTTTACGTAGTACATTGTATAATAAGTGGCATTTGTCAGATGATCGTGAGATGAATCTGTTTAATGCCGCCACTCGTCCAGTAAGCTTTTGCACTTCTTTCACGTTTCTCGGAGATTGTATCTCTGTGATAGCTTTGATTTGGTCTGGACTCGCTTCTATCCCACGCTGAGTGACCATATATCCAAGGAACTTCCCAGCACGTACCCCGAAAGAACACTTCGTAGGATTGAGTTTCATTTTGTATTGTCGTAGGATATCGAACGATTGTTTCAAATGATCTATGTGATCATGTGATCGTTCGGATTTTACCAGCATATCATCGATGTAGACTTCCATCGTTCGACCAAGATGTTCTTTGAACATCATGTTTACGAGCCTCTGGTATGTTGATCCAGCATTCTTGAGACCAAAAGGCATCACTTTGTAGCAGTATATCCCTTTGTCCGTCATGAAGGCTGTCTTCTCTTGATCGTCCGTGTGCATCAGGATTTGGTTGTATCCAGAATAAGCGTCCATGAACGTGAGTAATTCATGGCCTGTTGTTGCATCGACCATTGCATCGATGTGAGGTAATGGAAACGGGTCTTTTGGACATGCCTTGTTTAGATCTGTAAAGTCAATACAGACTCGCCACTTTCCATTCTTCTTTTGTACGACCACCACGTTTGCTAGCCAATCTGGATACTTTACTTCCCTGATCTTCCCCGTTTTTAGCAAGTTATCAACCTCGTCGTTAATAACTTTGTTGCGTTCTGGTGCAAACTTGCGTCTTTTTTGTTTCACAGGTTTAAAAGTTGGATCTACGTTTAGCTTGTGAGATATGATGTCAGGATCAATCCCCACCATGTCTTCGTGCGACCATGCGAAGCAATCTGAGTGTTCCTGCAAAAAAGATATTATTTCGCTTTTTATATCAGGGGTTAGTGTTGCTCCCACGAAGACTTTTCGATCAGGATGTTTTGGATCTAGCACGACTTCTTCAAGTTGAAGGTCATCGTACGATCGTACTCCATCCTGGCTCTGTAATTGCTAGATATCCTGGGGTTTAGTCTTCATCGTGATTTTGTAGCATTCACGAGCGATCTTCTTTTCACTGATGATTTCTTGTACACCCCAAGGAGATGGAAATTTAATCTTTTGATGATAGGTTGATGGTACGGCCTTCATATCATGGATCCAGGGTCTTCCGAGTATTGCATTGTATGCTGACGGACAATCTATGACATTGAATTTAGTTTGCTTGTTGATTCCTTTAGCGAAGACTGCCAGCACTATTTCTCCAAGGGTATTCGTCGCATCTCCATTGAATCCCACTAATGTGGTGGTTCGTCGTACGATATTGGATCTGTCGATGCCCATGATCTTGAGAGTATCTGAGAATATAACGTTGGCCGAGCTACCTCCATCAACCAATACTCTCTTAGTCAGACAATTTCCAATTGTTAACTGAATGACTAGAGCATCATGGTGTTTTTGGTTATCGCCCGAGAGATCGTCTTGATCGAACGTCAACTTTGCTGCATCGAGTTCTCTTTCAGCTGCAGTCTTGGATTCTTCAGGGATAGGGAATCCTTCGGGTCCTTCTCGTGCGTGTCGTTTTGCCGCGGAATACGTCAAGCCACATACTTCTGATCCACCAGTGATGCAATTGACCACTTTGGTATGGATCGGAGATGCTGGTCTTTTTGCTTCATCGCTAATAATACCTTTCAGGTGCCCATTCGTTTTGAGGTAAGCAATCTCCTTTTTGAGGCTGATGCATTCGTCCGTCGTATGTCCATGATCACCATGGAATTCGCACCATTTATTTTGATCCTTGTCTTTGTTGGGATTCTCAGGCTTCTTGGGCCATCGTACGTTTGCATCGATCTTCCGCAGAGAATCCACCAATTCTTTGGATGTACCTGCAAAATTGTAAGTAGATAAATCGGGATATCTAATTCTTCCTATACCTTTGCTCGAGCGAGTTTTGGATTCCTGTCGAGAGTTTCCAATTTTATTTACTCTCTTAGGTTTAAAATCGTGCTTCTGTGCGCCCAGACTTTTCTTTTCGTTCGAATGCTTCCGTCTGAAGATAACGTCGTCTTCGATTCTCATGTGGGCTAACGTTCGAGCTCGTACGTCGTCAAAGTTCTCTGGTGGATACTTCGTGAGATCCGTATATAATTCCGAAGAATTATCGAGCCCACGTTTGTATGCTTCAATTGCGGTTTTTATGTCGCAATTCTTGACTTCGATCATTTCTGCATTAAACCTGTTAAAATAATCACGAATCGTTTCTCCAGTTTTTTGTACGACATAGTGTTTGGGTGAAATTTTATCATCGAACGATCGAACGATTAGAATCTTAAGATATCTTTCAGGATAATATTCCTGTATTAAGATAAGGTCCTGAAGTAAAGATATGACTACCTACCATCAAAGACAAGTGATCATCGAAGAAGATCGTACGATATCACCATATGATCGTACGATTAAACTAATAGTATACATATACAAGTTTGCTCTTGTTGCAGGAAGACTTATCCAAGATAATCACGAAGCACAGCCATCATCTATCGAGCTTAAATCCGACCGTTTGAGCAAGATACGTCCCTCATTAATAACTCAGACGTTACGATCGAGAATTCAGCTTCAGTTATGACCGTTGCATTTATGGCTCAATTATGATCGAACGGTTACAAGCTCAACGACTATAAAAAGAGACTTAAGACTGCACTCAAGAAAAAACTAATTCCAAAAGGAGATATAGCAATTACAATATTATTCTCTGTATTTACATTCGATAGTATTCATTTCCTTATTGTAATCGTACGATACAACTGTAACATCGAGGATATCACCCCTTCTTGGTGATCAATAGTGCAACGTCGACTATCCTATTTAGTCGGCCGCAGGTTTTTTCCTCGATTCAGAGGTTTTTCCTGCGTCATCAATCTTTTTGTCCATTTATTCTCATTTATCGTACGTTTTATCGAACAAGAGTTCTTTCTTTTGACGATTTTGCCTCACGACATCTTACTATAACAACTTAAGTAAATTTTTACACAAACAATTTGGCGCCCACCGTGGGGCCCGTTTTGAGAAAATCTTGTTCGATAAGGCGTCAGCTTACTAACCTATTTCTCCGAGCTTCATTGTGAATTGAGTGCAGGAACATGGCAAGCAGTTCTCAAACAACCTTGCAGCAACAATTGGCAGCAGCACAAGAACAAATCCAATGGTTGAATGAGCAGAATTTACAAATGAATGGCGAACTGTCTAGATTGAGAGCATCGAATCCGCAAACTTCTCACATCCCAGTTTCCACTCATCAACAAAGGCCATTCTTTCCTCAAAATCCACCCCCTGTTTCTCAACCTTCATTTGTCCAACCACAAATGTCACAATCTTTCATTCCACCTCAAATATCGCAAGTTAGCTTACCACCACCACCGCAAGTGTCACAAGTTAGCTTACCACCGCCACCTCCAGTCAACAATTCACGTCCTATCTTCCCTCCGTTACCATCAGGTCCTTACCCAGGAGCAACCACGTTTACTTACAACCAACCTCAAACAGGGCCTCGTCCCTTTATACCTATTCAAGAACCTGTATCGCACGTTCCCACCGCAGCTACCCCCATAACTCATATTCCGAACTTATCGAACGTTTCAGGAACCTCTAGTAATCCACCGCCCAATGATATCGTGGATATTCGACTAAAAATGCTAGAAGAACAAAATAAAGCAATGCTCGCATTGTTAACCAAACTTCCTGGAGCTGCTGTACCCATCGAAGTTGAACCTAAAACTGGATTCCAAGCCTCACCCTATATTGATGAGATTGCTCTTGTTGATATTCCCAAAAAATATAACATCCCAGCTTTCACACCAAAATATTCTGGAATCTCCGATCCTGTGGAACACATCGCACAATACAAGCAACTAGTGTGGACAGTTCCTATTCCAACCCAGTTTCAAGAAATATGTATGTGCAAGGGCTTTGGATCAACACTTACCGGAGCTGCGTTGCAGTGGTTAATCAATTTGAAACCCAAGAGCATTGCATCGTGGTCTGAGTTAGTAAACCAGTTTACTCGACAGTTTGCAAGCAGTCGCAAGATGGAGAAACAAACAAGCGATCTCTACTATGTCGTGCAAAAAACAGGTGAAACCATTCGTGAATATTTTAACAGGTTCAATGCAGAGATGATCGAAGTTAAGAACTGCGATGTGCGGACGGCGATCGAAGCATACAAACGTGGATTAGATACATCCTCGGAGTTATATACAGATTTAACGAAGTATCCACCAGAAAACTTCGATGATGTACGAGCTCGTACGTTGGCACACATGAGGATCGAAGATGATGCCCTTTT